>BQNB010000913.1:0-118468 GCA_026074375.1 Tanacetum coccineum | reverse complement strand
ATGAGAAACCAAAGCCGAAGGCGTATACATCCTTAATGGGCCAACCCGTTCCCATTTTATTGGGCCGGGTCAACCCACTAAGATATATACTAAACTCTAAAAGCCTAAACCAAATAATTAGCCAAACCCATTTAACATGTCCAAATCTGTTTCCCGGGCCCAACTCCCTTCCCAAAAGCCCAAATCCAAAAATACTTATAAACACTGGGTTCAAGGTCAAACGGATCAAAAGTTTATAAACAAGGAATTACTGTTTATCTTCTTTTTCCCTCCCTCACTTACACACAACAACTCACACAGGGTAAATCCCTATTCATTCACCCATACACACGCATGCTTCTAGAAGACCACACAATGAATGCGTGATTGCCACCTTGTCAGCCCACACTGGCAATCCCAGAGCACCCTATTGGTGGTTGTGACGTGCACACAATCCAAGGGTTAAGATTGGATGATATGAGCCAGTTAGAAGATTGGATGGCCTAGATCAATTGCTTAGAGAGCACTCCTCAAGCCTCTCACACAGCAAACATACAATGATTCTATAAATAGAGGATTGATTTATACATTTGTACTCGTTAGATGTAGGAGTAGTGTAGGATAGTATAGTTGTAGTTTTTTAGCTTATTTTATGCTTAATGTACCTTTTATCCAGCTAAATGTAATTCTCCTTTAATTAATAAAAAACAATTTTCATTTTAAATCATTTTTGTTTCATACAGCTTTTATTAATGCATTCCTCAATAAGCTAAAATGTGTTTTCATGCTTTCTTTAAGCATAAATAAGCTCTCAAAAGCTTATTTAACCATGTTAATTTTTAAATCAGTTGGCTAAGTTTTAAGGATTGGAGTTTTATGTATGATAAGCCAGAAAGGGATGGGCTTATGGCTTATTTACCAGCTTATGCTGGAGCTTGCAGATTAGCTCTTGGAGCATTTCAATCCTTGTTTAGAGCAAAGGATTAAGGTACTATCTCTTTTGCTTAATTTTTAGCTTAATTACTTTTCTACTTATAATTTTTGCTTAATCTGTGCTTATTACTGCTTATAGATGTTTATTTCGTTTAATGATAGCTTATTATATCTAATGATTAGTTTAAATTAGCTTAGTTTATATTTGAAGTGTATCTATCTTATTTTTAGTTGTATAAAGTCGGTGTTTTGCCTTGATTATGTAACTACCTCTATTTGCTTTATATCTAAGGTCAAGGGTCTTTTGGTGTGTGCTACGTGTTAATACAATAACTCAAGCATAGAAAACGACTCGAAAGGAGACGCTTTAAACACATTCATTCGAAATAAAAGTTTACATCATAGGTCCCAAATTGTTCATAATTCATACAATATTTTTGAAATATTCTTCGAATGACTTTTGTTTAATGGGCCTTTAAAATATTTGGTTTTCCATAGGCGTTAACCAAAATCTCCATTGCCGAATTACCTTCAAGGACCTGAGATAAAACATGCTAAAACGTTACCATTTCATAAAAATGCCCACTATACACCCTCGCTATAAGTGTATCTTATTCTCTATACAACGCATCCGTAGTGTCATTTTCCGGACACGAGACGATAGCTAGTCGTCACGGATTGGAGGTGGTAATCTCTAAATAGTACTATTCCTTGTATAAGCGTATGCCATTACCTGGCAATTAACAATTCATGATTTCCGCAGGTCTTTTGTCTAGCGAGTTAATTCCAACTTATAATAATCAAGGCTACTAGCATACATTCAAGTCCCTTGTGTTCAATTTTTAAAAACAAGCATGTTATCTCCCTCGCGGGTTTATAAATCAATTCAAATATTAAAATGCGAGGCTATGAACTCACTTGGTGATGTCGGACGAGAATATCGATGAATAAAAACTTCGGACGTAAGCGCGTCGATCAACCGAGACCTATACCAATTGTAATGGGTCTTAGGTTTCTAGCCGATAAAATTAACGATGACTCGTAAAATAAATAAGTATGTATATATATACATGTATCTTATATGATGATCATGACCCAAATGATTTAATTACTTCACACTTAGGTTTTTCTAGGTTCTTAACTAGTTTCTATTTGCCATTTTTACTCTTATGGTCCAATATATCCCAAAAAGCCCAATAGGCCCATAAGTAAGTCCATTAAATGTTTAAGTTGATATTATTAACCCAAGACCAGGTCTTAGCCCATTAATTAAGCCCAAATGGGTTGGGCTTAAAGCCAAGTCCAATATGTCCATTTTAATACATTGGGCCTAGTGGCCCAATCAGGCCTTATGGCCCATTTAAGCTTGTAAATGAGTCTTATTATAAATTTTCGGGTTCTCGAGGTCGGGACATGTTTATTATCAGTAAGTTAACTTTTAAAAACTCCCAAGAAGTGGGTCCTACCACCTCGGGTTTTAGTTGTAAAAACGTTTTATCATTTATAGTGTTCGTGTAGACGTAAAATTTTATATACGTTTAGGTTTACGAAAATAGTCGTATTTTAATAACCGTAAATGATATAATTGAAAACTTTACATCCTTAGTTTCATATTTAAGTATATATTACAGATCCAAGGTTACTTTTATACTTATTTTAAGTATACATATACTTATGATCAAATCACTACACAAAGGTCAAGTTACAACTTTGGACTGAAAACTCACTTTCACCATTTTTGATGCCATTTACAAACCATAATGAATTGGTTGATCATCCAATTGGTACAGAACCTACATGATTTTATCTAGGTCTCATAGTTTTAGGTTTTTAGCCAACTCAGTACGTAAGTATGACTTTTTGTGCCATCTGTACAGCAAGGTCAGAACTGATGTCTTTTGGTAAAATGGTCATAACTTATTCAATTTTTACTTTCCATTGAGTATCCAATTAGCCATATGTTCATAACTCAATTCTCTACAACCTAGGTAAATCAAATCAACCATTAAGCCAACCCAAAAATCCAGAACTTGCTGTTAACAACAGCCCTAAATTTTCAATGATTTCTAGCAAGATTTAATAATTGATTTAGTCATTTCTTACCTAGATCTATGCATGCATGTATCATTTTATTTCTTGATCATCATTTACAATACATGTACATACATAAAATGAAATCAAAATAAACTTAAACAAGTCTCATTAAATCTTTTACCATAAGAAAAGTGTAGACAAGATCACAATGATCAAAACAAGAACAAGCTTGATGAAGGCTTCAACTCCAAGCTTAATCTCCACCCAAATTACTTTTGATCACCATTTTATTTACCCATTGCATGTCGTATATTTTTAGTGGAAAACGTAGGAAATAACGAGGGGATTCGGAAAATATAAGTTGTTCGGATTGCATGTAATTTTTCCGGCGACCACGGCGGTTTCCGGCGGCGGTGACCGGCGGCCGACGGCGGCGGTGGCGGTTTCCGATGACCGGAAAAGTTTTCCGGTGGTGGTGGTGGAGCTAGAGAGAAAGTGTGTGTTTTATTTTATAAAAATGAAGGAAATGAGGAAGTAAACTTCCTTATATATGTCTTGCACTAGTTTGGACTTTTGACAATAATAGTCCTCCCCTCTTTTCAAAAATTAGTTTTTGACACATGAACTTTTTACTTAAATAAAAATCAACTATCGTGGCTCGGGATTAAACTTCCAAGACCATTTTTATTTTCCGTTACACTTTTATTTTAACTTCTAACATTTAATAAAATGTGTACATTTTAAAACATCAGTTCGGCTCAAGACAAGGAACAAAGACGACGTTTGTAAAAATAATAAATTTCAAATTTCCATTCGAAATAAAATACGAAATAATTATTTATGACAAATAAAATTTTAAATGTCGACGTTTGTTATGAAAACTCACAAAATAAAACGAATGCAACAAAATTATTTCTACGGCATTTTTGAAAATATAAACGTCGATGCCTTACGTAGAATTCGCCGGTTCTTTGTAAACGTCGCGTAATTTACGAATGTAAGCACTAATTCTCCCGGTTAGTCGTGAGTTCATATCTCAACATAAAAATGAAAATTATAATTAATACTCGAGAAATAAATAACGATCTGAAATTGACGGATTGTCACAGCATTTCCCCCTAAAAAGGGATCTTCGTCCCTGAAGATCAATTCATCTTGTCGTCCGCTTCTTATTAAAATCAAAGAGATGAGGGTATTTCTTCCACATCTGATCCTCCCATTCCCAAGTATATTCCGGTCCACGACTCGGGTTCCATCGAATTTTAACTATAGGAATTCGACTTTGCTTAAGTTGCTTTACTTCTCTATCCATAATTTCAATGGGTTCTTTGATGAAATAAAACTTCTCGTCGATCCTTACTTCGTCAAGAGGAATAATAAGATCTTCATCCGATAGACACTTCTTCAAGTTCGAATCATGGAATGTATTGTAAACTCCTTGAAGCTCTCGGGGTAATTTCAGTTTATATGCCTCCGGACCGACTCTTGATAGAATCTTGAATGGTCCAATATAACGGGGACTTAACTTCCCACGTTTTCCAAATTGTACAACACCTTTCCACGGTGATACTTTCAGCATAACTTTTCCACCCACCTCGAACTCCAAAGGTTTACGTCTCACACCCGCATAACTTTTCTGTCTACTACAAGTAGCCAATAATCGGTTCTTGATTTGCACAATCATTTTCGTCGTTTCACGAATCATTTCCGGTCTCGTGAGTTGGACATCTCCAACCTCACTCCAACATATTGGCGATCTACATTTCCTTTCGTATAAAGCTTCGAATGGTGCGGCTTTAATACTAGCGTGATAGTTGTTATTGTATGAGAATTCAGCCAAAGGTAAGTGCTTATCCCAGCCACTACCAAAGTCAATCACACAAGCACGCAACATGTCTTCCAATGTCTGTATTGTTCTTTCACTTGACCATCAGTTTGAGGATGATAAGCAGTGCTCATATCCAAATTCATCCCTAATGACTTTTGAAAGGATCTCCAAAAATCCGAATGCAAAACGAGGGTCTAGGTCCGAAATAATCGACACGGGCACCTCGTGCCTACGAACAATCTCCTTCAAATAAAATCGAGTAAGCCTCTCCATTTTAAACTTCTCATTCATCGGAATCAAGTGAGTAGATTTAGTCAATCAGTCACAATGACCCAAATCGAGTCATATCCAGATGACGTTCTTTGAAGCTTTGAAATGAAATCCATTGTTATTCTCTCCTACTTCCAAACAGGGATTTCAGGTTGTTGTAGTAATCCTGATGGCTTTTGATGTTCGGCTTTGACTTTAGCACAAGTCAAGCACTTACTGACATAAGTCGCAATGTCAGCCTTCATACTCGGCCACCAGTATAACTTCTTCAAATCATGGTACATTTTTTTTCTGGTCCAGGATGAATGAAATATTTTGATTTATGAGATTCCAACACGATTAGGTCTCTCAATCCTCCAAATAATGGCTCCCCTTTGCCGAGAAATCCTTCGGCACCTATATTTTCCTCCTTGCACGCTTCAACTTGTGCATTTCGAATTTGTTTAGGTAAATTGTTATGCACCGTCACTACTAAAGCACGCACTCGTATCGGTTCCTTATCCTTCTTGCTTAACGCATCAGCGACAACATTCGCCTTTCCCGGGTGATAACGAATAACACAATCGTAATCACTCACAAGTTCAATCCATCTACGCTGCCTCATTTTTAGCTCGTTTTGATCCAAAATATATTGTAGGCTTTTGTGATCGGTGAATACCGTACACTTAGTGCCGTACAAATAATGTCTCCATAGTCGAAGAGCAAAAACCACCGCTCCCAATTCCAAGTCATGGGTCGTGTAGTTTTCCTCATTCTTTCTAAGTTGTCTAGAGGCGTACGCAATCACCTTTTCTCGTTGCATCAAAACAGCTCCAAATCCTTTAGGGGATGCATCACAATACACAACAAAGTCTTCGCTTCCTTCGGGTAGTGATAATATTGGCGCACTATACAATTTCAGCTTCAATGTTTGAAATGCCTCCTCTTCGTCTTCCCCATACAAACGGCTTATTTTTCTGAGTGAGTTTAGTTAATGGTTTGGATATTAGAGAAAACTCCTTAATAAACCGTCGATAATAGCCTGCCAAACCCAAAAATTGTCGCACTTTCGTTGGTGTAGTCGGTGCAGCCCAATTTTTAATGGCTTCTATCTTTGCAGGATCAACATGAACTCCATTACTATCAATCACATGGCCAAGGAATTGCACAGAATCAAGCCAAAAATCACATTTTGAAAACTTAGCGTACAAATTTTTGCTCGTTAGCAAATTCAAGATAGTCTTCAAATGTTCACCATGTTCTTCTTTATTTTTGGAATAAATCAGAACGTCATCAATGAATACAATCACGAACTTATCAAGATACGGCTTGCACACGCGATTCATCAAGTCCATGAATACTGCAGGTGCATTAGTTAGTCCAAACGGCATTACTTGAAACTCATAATGTTCATAACAAGTTCTGAATGCAGTAATTCGAATATCTTCTTCGCGGACACGAAGTTGCCGATAACCAGACCGTAGATCAATTTTAGAATATACACTAGAACCTTGCAGCTGATCAAATAAGTCATCGATCCTTGGTAACGGATATCGATTCTTGATCGTCAATTTGTTCAGTTCGGTAATCAATGCACATTCGGAACAATCCATCCTTCTTCTTCACGAACAATACCGGAGCTCCCCTCGGTGACGAGCTCGGTCGAATAAAACCTTTCTCCAACAACTCTGGCGGTTGCTTGGACAACTCCTTCATTTCAGATGGTGCTAAACGATATGGCGCACGCGCCACAGGTGCAGCACCGGGAATAAGATCAATACAGAATTCAACTTGCCTGGGTGGCAGAAGTCCAGGTAATTCTTCGGGAAATACCTTGAGAGAATCTCGGATGACAGGAACATCTTTAAATCGCTTCTCCTTCGATACCGTTCCGGTTACTTGAGCTAGGAATAGCTCACAACCATTCTCGATATACTTTCGAGCCTTAATGCACGAAACGATCTTCAAACGGGGATTATTTCTATTTCCTTCGATAATCAACGCCTTACCTTCCAGGGGAAATCCTAACCTTTTTCTCTCCACACAATATAGCGGCATCATATCGTGATAACCAATCCATCCCAATAATGATATCAGAACTTCCTAGTTCTATTACCATTAAATCGATTGGAAAAGAACGGTTTAAAAGATTAAGTGTCCACCCTATTAAAACGTTATTGGTACTTACTACTTTTCTGTCGGTCAATTCGACTTCATAGCTAGTATCTAACTCAACCAGTTCAATATCAATAAGGGTACTAAAATTTGTAGACATAAAACTTTTATCGGTACCCGAATCAAATAATGCAATAGCATAATTATTATTGAGTAAGAACGTACCAGTAACGACCTTCGGATCTTGCTGAGCATTCACATCTCCTAACTTATAAGCACCTCCATGGTTGTTTCCACCTTGCCCATTCCTTCTCAACTTAGGGCAATCCTTATTTCTGTGCCCTTTTTCATTGCAATTTAAAGCAATTCATATCCCTTATCGAATCAAGGGAATCAAAAGATAGAGTTAGCAATTAAAGGGCGAAGTCAACGCGTGATTCACACGGGCGGATTTCGAGTCAAAAGAAAGACGAATACCATAATGGATATGCATAAACCCTATACTTTCATAAGTCGTTATTCACACCTCTTTGGTTTTGTCGACGATTGTAATCGCGTCGATTGTCACCACGACCACCATGATCTCCCTTCACACCTTCCCTTTTCACCCTTTAGAAAACCTCATCATCCTTGTCTTGTATTATTTGTCCCATGAGTTGATAAGCCATACGGATAACTTCATCAATACCAGTAGGCCTCGATGATGTCACATCACCCCGTATATTCTTCGACAATCCACGAATATACTGTTCCACCTTCACCTGTTCAGGCTCCACCATTCTAGGACACAATAAGGCCAATTTCATGGAATCGATTGGTATACCCATCAATATCAGTCCCTTTTAACTTCAAGTTGTACAATTCTTGCCTTCCAGCCATTGTAACAACGCTTCGAGGACAAAATTCTCAGTCAAACCACTTTCTCACCTGAGGTCCATGTAGTACATTAGCAGCATTAATAACCCATGTGAAGCATCCTTTCTATTCCACCAAGTCAATGCACGACCTTGGAGAGTAGCAGTTGCAAATTTCACCTTATCCCTTTTGTCACCATTACCCGCTTAGGCAGAAACACGAGGCGTAACATCATAGATATCATCACAATAAACTACAAAATCTTCAACTCCATCAGGAAGTGACAATATCGGTGCTTCACATAAATTATTTTTCAAAGTCTGGAAAGCCTCTTCTTGTTCTACACCCCACACATACTTTTGATTCTTCTGAGTCAACGAAGTAAGAGGTTGTAGCAATCTTAGAGAAGTTTACGATAAAACACCGGTAGTAACCCGCTAGACCCAAAAACGATCGGATTTCAGACGATGTTATAGGAGCTTTCCAATTCTTTACTGCCTCAATCTTACTTGGATCCATGTGGATACCATTCTGGTTGACCACGTGACCCAGGAAATGCACCTCTTGCAGCCAGAACTCACACTTGGAGAATTTAGCATACAACTTCTCCTTCCTCAATAATTCTAAAACTAACCTCAAATGCACCTTATGCTCCTCTTTCAATTTCAAGTAAATCAAAATGTCATCTATGAAAACAATGATGAACTTATCTAGGTATGGTTTGTAGACTCGATTCATCAGATCCATAAAGACTGCTGGGGCATTGGTTAGTCCGAAAGGCATAATAGTAAACTCAATGTCCATACCTTGTTCTAAATGCGGTTTTAGGAATATCATCCTCATGTACTCGGAGCTGATGATAACCTGATCGAAGATCTATCTTGGAAAAGAAACGCGAAATAAAGGAAGTCAAACAGGTAGTCGAGAAAAGAAAAAGAAAAATCCAAAAATATTAGGGATAGTTAGTGTACAAATAAAAAATGGTGAAAACGGGACTTGTCGAAGCTTTTGATTCTTTAGTTTCCCTTGACGAACACTTTGCTACTTTTCAAAGTTATTAGTCGAGGGGGATTGAGATTCTTAGTTTTCGTAAATGTTTACTTCATAACATTGCGTGAGGACACGGCAATACCTTAGTATGGGGGATTTTGGTATGTGCTTAATTACACATACCTTTTACCTTTAAAAACGAGCTAAAATAACCAAAAACGGACTTAAAATGCCAAATATACGCTTGTTTTGCTAATTGTATTGTGCAGGAACGGATAACTAAGAAAAGGACGAAAAACAAAGCCAAAACGACAAAACCGGACTCGGAATGGAAAAGACTGTGAAAGACAAAGCCAAATCGAAGCCGAAAAGTCAATCAAGTCAAAAAGTCAACAGAAAAGTCAACTGGTCAAAGTCAAAGTCAACCCCGACAAATCCAAAAGTCAACATGTGAAGAAATATAAGTTTGAGGGTTAAAATTGCCAAACCCTAAACTTGTATTTATAAGAAGAAAAGAGAAAAAGAAAGACAAGGGGGAAAACTGCCAAGATGGGAAAGTTATACTACGAGGGCCAAAACTGTCAAGCCCTAAAACTTGTAGCACATAAGGACGGTTCATGCAAAGAGTTTTATAACTCTTGGGGACTTAACTTGCCAAGTCCCCAAAGTTATATAACAAAAAGGACGATGGATGCAAAGATGCATATATCCTTGAGGGGCCGATTTTGCCAAAACCCCAAACCCACACCTCTGTCTCTCTCAAACCACTTTTCCCGCCATTGTTTTCCCCCCAAAAACAACTCACGGGTTTACAAACCCATTTTTACCCCCTGTAACCCCATAAGTCTAACATGGTAAACCTCTCCCCCCTCCTCCACTAAACTTTCCCAGCTGTAAGATTACCAAGTTGGCAATCCCACAACTCCCAAAGCCCATATCGACGGTTTAGATGATCCAAGCAAGCACCAAGAAAGATTGAAGGCCATGATTTGTTTGCTCTTTGCACTCACAAAACAAACACACCTGTGTTTGTGTGTCTACAAACAAGCACAACAGCAAGAGACCAAGAAGCAAGACTCTAGTCAAATTTTTCCTATTTAAAGCTTTGTAAAGCCATTGTGGCTAACATGTAGTTTTTATGTAGCTTTTAAGTTAGTGAAAGTAGTTTTTAAAGTAAGTATTTTTTTCAGTTTGTACTTGTACTTTTGGTTTAATGAAATTGAGTTGAGTTGCTTTACTTGTGCTCTTAAGTCATAATTATCTTTTTAAAAGTCTTTAAGCTTTCATTAAAACAATCTTTTAAATTCTGTTTTTAAAAACACTTTAAGAAAATACAAGAAAAGTGGACAAGTACTGTTGGATTAAAAAAGGCATGGATGAGTAAGCAAACATGGATGGCTTATTGGGTTTTCAGCTTAGTTAAGCTTAATTATAAGCTGGGTAGGATTTAGAGCTTATTAGGCTTCACAAAAATCCTTTTTGAACAAAAGGATTAAAGGTACTTTTTCTTTCAAATATTGCTTATTTACTGTAGCAATAAGCTTATTCAGCTTATTTTTAGCTTATTGCTGTTGTTATACCTATTAATGTGTATTCATGCTTGTTTCGCCTTTTCATTCCATGTATATGCAATTAGTTAAAAATGTCAAGTATAGATCATAACTTTGTCACTAGTTATCATTTTCAAAGTGCTTATTAGTTCATCTTTTTACTTATTTAGTGTTTAGCATAGTTTAAGTAGGTATAGACTTTTAAAATCTCAGTAAACTTTAGTTTATATAAGTTTTTAAGTGATTTCTTAAAAATTAAGGGGGTGTTTGGGTCAGCACTCAAAACGGGTCAAAAATGTTGTGTGTTTGGGTTGAGGGTAACTTAGTTAGATTAAGCTTAAGTTGTAGCTTGTCTTAAAGCTGTTTTAAAGTCTAAGGTTTTAACTTGTTTTCAGGATTTCTAAACCACTTTTAAACTGTGACTTTTAAAAAAAGCACATGTGATTATATTCATAAAGCACTTGGAGTTTGAGTTTAAGTGTCAATAAGAGTTTCGTTTTGTGGGTCTTAAACAGTTACAACAAACTATTGGTGTGATTTGACTTTTGAGTCAATACCACAAGTTTGCTTTAGAACAGTTTTTGAAGATCCATTAAGCCATTTTTACCTTCCATAATTTCAGCAATTTAAATAATCTTTAGAAGTCAAAAATTGGTGCACAAGTCCATTTTGCTAGAGTACTCAATCTGTTTTAGCTTATTTGTTTGTTTAGAGGCTATTTGACAGCTTTAAATAAGCTGTTCAAATATGCCTTGCGTTTAGCCTTAAGCTCCCCTGGTGCAAAGGGGTGACTTAAGACACCTCTTTCTTAGCTTTTAAGTCCACTTAATGCCCAAGTTTATTGGCTTATTTCAAGAGCTATAACCCCTTGATAAGCTCCTTGAATTTCTGCCTTTAAGGCGCTATTTTGTTGAGATTGATTTTAAGCCCAAACTTACCCTTTGACTGTTTTTAGCTTAGGGTTAGTATAGGATTGCTTATTTTTCATTTTGGCTTTTACAGCTTATTTAGGTGTAGATTTTAAGTTCTTTAGTGCTTATTAGGCTAGTTTAGGAGTTTCTTAGTTTATTTAGCCTCTTTCCTAGCTTGTTTGTCCAATGCCTTAAGCCATCTTAGCCTTTTAAGCTTATTTCAACTTCTGTCCTTTAAGCCCTTTTTCCAGCTTATTAGCTTTAGCTTTTAAGCTCACTAGTGCTTAATAGGTTAGCTTAGGACCCCCTGTAGCTTATTTTATCCAAAGCTTTGCCTATTTGTCCAAGGTGTCCAACAAGACTTAGCTTTTTCTAGCCTTTTAGCCTTTATAAGCTAACTGTCGAGTTTAAGCTTATTTTTAAGCTTATTGACAGCTTTTCAGCAAAAGTTGTAGTTGACAAAGTTGTTAAGCCCCACGAGCTTAACAACTTTGCTTTACAAAGTTTTCGAAAAAAATGGGAAAGGAAAAATAGGTTTTTCCGGGTGTGCTAGGCCTCGAACCCGTGACCTCTCGATACGATCCCCTTTATAACACACACCATACCGCTGCGCCCTTGGGTCTTTTTCGTTAAAGACTCAAGGGCTTAGATATTTAAGGGTGTTTTGGCTTTTAAGCTTATAAGCTGTAACAGCTTATTTACGGGCTTATTTTTAAGCCAATCTTTTGCTTTTTATTTTTCGTAGGATTTCTATAGTGTAAAGTATTTTTAGAAAAATTAGGTTTTTCGATAATGTTTAGTATTTTCGCATTTAATTTAGTTAAAAGTTTTAAAAATTCATAAAAAATACAAAAATTATCAAAAAAATATTTTTCTTTTTTAGAAAATTTTATTTTGTCATATAGTTTGTAGGAAAAATATAAAACTTTTCGTAGGGTCATTTTTACAACTTTTTACTTTTTAAAGAGCGGTCCGGGTGCGGGATTTTGTCTTGACTCGTTTTTGGGTCAAACGAACTCCGTTTTCGGTCTAGTCTTTTTCATTCTTCGTTATTTGTTCCCTAGAGTAGTTTAGAAGTAAAAATTTCTTCGTAGGGTTATTTTTAAAGATTTTAGGTTTTTCCCCCTTTGTTCGGGATTCGTGCTCCCGTTTTTCAGCTTAATTTAGTAATTTTTAGGATTTTCTTAAACGTTTTAGTTTGTTATTATCTAATTTGACTTTTTCAATCTCTCAAATCAATTCCTTCCTTCAAACTCAAATCTTCGACTGTATCGATTTTCCATTCCAGCCTCGTTGGGGATAAACGACCCGGGAACACTCTATACTACTTCTCGGTTTCATTGATCTTGTTGATTTTTAGACTTATATATATTTTATATTTTATAATATATTATATATTTAGTGTAAAAACCACCAATCAATTGCCCAAGGAGTTGAGTAGTATGCATGACACATTTCATGTGTCAAATTTGAAGACGTATTTGGCAGATGCTAGTTTGCATGTGCCTCTGAATGAAATCAAAGTAGACAAGACCTTACGTTTTGTTAAGGAACTCGTAGAGATTATGGACCACGAGATTAAGAAATTGAAGTGTAGTAACATAGCACTTATGAAAATTCGTTGGAATTCAAAGCGTGGTTTCGAGTTCACTTAGGAGCGCGAAAGATTAAATATGAAAGTCTAAGTATACTCAGTTTATTTGTTGGGATCAAGATGACTGAATCGGCTAGTCTAATGTGGGATAAGATTTACATAAGAGGGGATAATGTGACAACCGTGATTTGAGCAGGTCAGTTATACCTTAAGAATTGGCTAAGAGTTCATTTTATGTGTTTAAGTGTTGCTCTATGTGATTTTATGTGTGCTAAGTAAGTTAATTATGTGTTTGATATCATTTTGAGGTGTATGGGCATTTCATTTTGAGTATGTTGTGTTGGATAATGAGTATTCCATTTGTTCACGTTTAGTGCATGTAATGCTATGTCAATAGTTGGATAATTAAGTGTTAAGCATTTATGAGAAATGTGGCATTATAGAATTGAAATAAGTGAGTGAAATATGGAAGTTTATAGCAAACTTTCTAAAAATAGAAAGTGGTTTGGTGAAATGAAAGTTATATTTAGAAAGTCTAGTTTGTAGCATTTAAGTAAAAAGGTTTAATCAAATTAGCTTAGTTTTTATAAAAACTTAAGGTAATATATGTAATAATATAAAAAAAATAGCGAGTGATGGTTTGGCCGGCAAAGAAAGAAAAAAAAAGGTTTTTGAGTTGGATTAAAATTGGTAAAACCTGTAGATAATAAAAATCTTAACTCATTATTTTTTTGGCCTCCTTCTCCTCCTTGTGTGTGTGTCGACCTCAGCCCCAGAAAGCATAGAGAGAAATATTTTTGATCCAGATTTGTGAGCTGTTCGTTGTAAGATCGAGTTAAGAACGCTAGGTATCTGATCTTTTCCTTTGTTTAATCCTTTTAAAATATCTATATGTAACAATTAATTAATGTGGATTCTAGGGGTCATAAAATACAGGCATATTTAATGTAATTAATGATGTTTAATCATATTGCAATGATTAGGGTTTAATTAAGATCATATGGGTGTATTCGTTAGGGTTTAGATCGCGTTAGAACTTGAATTAGAATAGGGCAGAATTTAAGGCTGTGTTGTTCGGCTGTTATCTCGATGATGGTAATAGCTTTTGTCAAGTTTCCAGTATCTATAATGTAGCTCAAAGAGTCTAGTTTCCAGAACATCCGGCCTCGAAAGTTTTTAAGGTCGGTAAGTCATTCAAATGTTGGTTACGAGAAAAGTGGTCAAAACAGTAAATACGGGTCTGATTTAGGGCAGATTACGAGGTGTAAAACCCCCACTTAAAATTCGAATTTAGCTTATCCCTTCTACAGGAGTTTAGTTCTATGTGTCTATTAGAAATCTCCCAAAGTAGAGCTTCTGATTTGGAGTCTAAGTATGCTTTTTAGATCCAAACTTTTTAGTGTGCAAACAGATCCGAATTGGGACTGTTTTGAAGTTTGATTTTCTTAGGAGTACTTGTGCATGTAATTGACTCTTGGGAATCATAAGGTAGTTAATATACTCATTAATGAACATAGGTGATTTTTGGTTTGAATTATGGAGGTCAGTAAGTAAGGGTTTTGAGTACGTTAAGTCGCGTTAAAATTCTGCAGTTTTGAACAAATTGTGACTAACTAGTGAAACTTGGTAATGAAGTGGTTAAAGTTGGGCATGGTGTCGGGGTGACCCGTGAGGGTAACTAAACATCTTAGACATCCATCATATGATTGTTACATGTGCTTAAGCTTTTGGCTTAGTAGCGTGTAACGTGTGTTTTTTTGATTGTTTAGTTTCGTGCAAGGATTTGGAATTTGCTGTAGCATCAGGTGAGTTTCATAGCCCCTCTTTTCTTATGATTTTATTGGGGTGGAAATGATGCAAAGTATTTGGAAATGTTTTGATTACTGTGATAATGTGTTGTCAAAGATGCATGGACTATACGTGACTATTGTATGTTGTGTGCTACATGTTTTGTGATGTGATATTGAGAATTGTGAACTAAGTCAGGGGGATCACCTGCGGGTATCCATGGCCTGTTTAGTGGAAGGTACTGTGGCCTAGCGGGCAGGATGGTTACTTTGAGAGTATCCACGGCCGGGGCTAAGGGGGTAACCACAGGGACCTTGGTACGATTGAGACGTCTTATAAATCGTTACTGGGAAATCGTGTAATTGGATTGTATTGGATTGGATTGTATTGGATTGGTTGTGCATGCTAGCCTGTATGATAGTTCATTTATTGTCCTGCAATGTTTTCTTTATTATCACAGTAATGTGCAGTTTGGATTTTATATCGTGTCTTAAACCTATGACTCTCACCAACTTTATGTTGACGTTTTTAAGCATCATTTTCAGGTGAGTATCGTGATGATAAGAAGGATGTTAGGAAGAGTGGCTAGAGAGACCCTAGGCATTGCTTGTGGAGTTGTCTTTTCTAGTCTTTTCATTTATGACATTTGTTTTGCTTGATACTTGTTTGTTGGAGATTGTTAGTATTTGGATTATTTTGTTCGTGTACGACATTACTTTAGTAATGCAAGACTCCTTTATCTTGTGTTGGGTATTGTCATGACACATAGTGTCCATTTGGTTATTTCCTTCATTTAGATTTCTCTATAGTAGACACCATTATGTTGTGATGATATCCATTCTCGTTACGCCTCGCGTTTCCGCCTTGGCGGGGTGTGACAGATTGGTATCAGAGCCTTTGGTTATAGAGAAGTAGGTGGTTGAGCCTAGACTATAACCTAGGGGTCCTTCATGTAGATGCATTTAGGGCTTAAGTGTTTGATGCTATAACTGCTATGCTTCCCCTCTATTTTTGCATAGCTTATATATCTCGTATTTTGCTAAGTTGTCATTGAGTTATTTTGCCTACCCTTATCTGGTATGATATGTATTACTTTCTTAGTATTTTAGCTATGTTTTTCCCCCACCCGTAAGAAGTCTCGTTGGGGAACCGTTTTCTCAACTAGACTTAAGCGTTATAAGGATCCATAAGAGGAGCCTCTTGTAGAACCGAAGGAGATAGGATAGTTGATCGTTTGTCAGATGCGCGTAGTAGGGTTGGACCCGCGAAGTCAAGTGATTCTTGCAGAGGCAAAGTCAAACCCAAGCGAGGCCCAGCATAAGTTTATTCCATCCTTTACCTCGTCATGTTGTTATTGATTATTTCTTTCGGATATTTCATATTTTGGGAGTTGTTGCGAGATTTTCATTCTTTTATGTCGTTTTGATTTTATTTTGATATAAGTAAGTAGTTAATTGAAGGAGCATCCTTTATGTGTTAAGTTGGAGTGGTTTAAGATGTGCAATGTGGTATATGTGCTCATATGTGAATTATGATTGAAATGGGTAATCTTGGAAGTAAGTGCACGTGTGAAAGAAGACACTTATAATTATGGTGGCCAACATAATTATAAAGGCATCACACACGTAGACTTGTGACCATGATTGCATTTATTTGTGGAAAGTTGGATAATTCGAATGCAAGAAGATTAAATCATTCCTTGCTAACGATGGTTTGGGAAGTTACTACCACAACCTAGAATCGACAATTGATGACCATCAAGTAACGTCTATTTTATAGCATCATTTATCTCATGTAATTAACCCATTTTGTATAATTATTGCAAATAATTGTTACTTAATCATTTATATTTGAGAATTACAGTAATTATGGAGTACTTGGTAAATATTAGCAAAAGGCGATCATTCTGGAGCTTAAACAAAGATATTTTGAGATAACTATTTTTGACAACCAATACAGCCTATCCATCACAAAGGAGTACGGCGTATCCGTGCCACCACCACTCAACGACCAGAAAGGAACAAATCCCAATACGTCTTTTTCCAAGTCATATTATGTCTTGAAAATATTCTACGCGGAACTATCAAACGAGCGCTCCCTACTCCAAGAAACTTCAATACGTCGTATCTAATACCTTGGATACGCCGTATCGAACCGACTCCATGCGACTATAAATACAAAACTCAAAAACGAGTTTTAAGTGTGCTAAATCATATTCTCGATACCTATACCACAAAAGTCGATTTTTAGAAGAGAAAAAGAGGAGAAAAGGTCTTGAAACGCATTCCAATCCATAGGAGACAACGTGTAATTTCTTATACTTTTGTAAGCGTTCGGTTTTTGGTATCATTCGTTAACTCGGTTAGTTTACCTTGGCTAAGCCATTACTCTTGTATTATTTATGATGTTTGAAGGCTAATACCTTTGGGTATTAGCCATTATTATGAAGATTTGAATATTTGGTTTTGTTTATATCTCGATTACTTAATTTATTGTTGTATGCTTGTTTATGTTTATCAATATACTTGTTTACATGCTTTTGTATGTGACCTATCATTCAACTGGATCTAGTGATACAGACCAAGTAATATAGATGATGGGATAGCTCTTCATATAGTAATTTATACATCTAGAATCATAGGATCACAAATATTGTCCTTCTAAAATCGTGCTAAGGATACGCTTCTGGCTTAACTAGTTAACTGAAATTGCCTTTGGTTTATTGAACATGTTAACTAGTAGGTGAATCAAGATAATTCAACAAATAATGTTCTGATTCCATTGGATAGTTATACAAGTGGACTACTAGGCTATAAATTGCCATCAAGCAGTAAATGGGTAAAGTCTCTATGAGCTAGGGTTTAACAAGATCACCATTGCTTTAATCCCTAAGATAGATTATAATTAGGTAATAAGGATGCTTTATGCAGATGCTTTAATTGTGACAAAATTAATGTGTGTAGGTCTTAGGATGAAGTCCCGCCTAAGTCTAAGAATGATATGCCTCTTCGAGATAAGTAATCATTGCACTAAATAAACAAACCAACTTCCAATCGGATTAATGATGGCTAATATAGTTTTCTATTATAAGGCTCAACTGCTCTTTTATCTTTTGTTAATTTTCTTGCGTGGGTTAAAGTGTCTTGAATTGATTGTAGTTACCAACCAAACCCGTTCCAGTCTCTCAGGCTGAAAACCCCCTTTTTACCTGTTAGAATTAGGAGTAGAACTAACATAGGATTAGCATAGGTTTAACTTAGATTAGATAACCAAAAAATAAATAAATTAAGAGATTTAACCTCGTTTTAAGTGTTCGACACCTTACTTACCACGAATCTACCACCGACCAGGTACACTGCCCATTAAAGTGTTGTTTTTGCTTAAGTCGGCAAAATATAAATTTAAAACTTGAATCATAAAAATATACGCCACACAACGATACATCAACAATTATAAGAACTAAGTAGGTATTTGGAAATAAGTTAGACGAGAACGGTGTCGTTTCTTAAAATAAGGCTAGGTTAGTTGCTCAAGGATATAATCAACAAGTGGGCATTGATTATGATGAAACTTATGCCCTACTTGCTAGACTTGAGTCTATTAGGATATTACTAGATTATGCTTATGATTTAGACTTTAAGCTATTCCAAATGGATGTAAAAAAGTGCATTCCTGAACGGTTTTATCAATGAGGAGGTTTACTTGGCACAACCTCTGGGATTCATTGATTTCAAGAAAATGGATCATGTTTATAAACTAAAGAAAGCTTTATATGGTCCTAAACAAGCCCCCAAAGCTTGGTATGTAGATTAAAAGCCTTCCTTATTAAACATGAATACAAAATGGGAATGGTAGATAACACTCTTTTTACTAAGAAGAAAAGTTTAAATCTCATCATCGTTCAAATATATGTTGATGACATTATATTTGGCTCGACTTGTCAAGACATGTGTGATGAATTTTCCAAAATCATGCATGACGAGTTCGACATGAGCATGATGGATGAACTTAACTTATTCCTTGAATTACAAATAAAACAAATGGAAGATGATATCTTCTTTAATCAATCTAAATATATTAAAGAAATGCTTAAAAAATTTGGCTTAGAAGATTTTAAACCAATGAAAACCCCCATGTCCTCCGATACTAAACTTACAAAAGACAAAGAGTGTGAGTCGATAGATAATACCAAGTATCGAGGCATGATAGGTAGTTTATTATACCTAATGACACATAGGCCCGATATTATGTTTAGTGTCTGCCTTTGTGCCAGCTTCCAAGAGGATCCCAAAACCTCTCACCTTGAAGTGGTTAAGCGTATCTTCTGATACATTAAAGGTACTACATACTTAGGATTATGGTATCCTAAGGGACCGACATAGAAACCGTAGTATATGCCGACTCTGATCATGCGGGAGATTATGTAGATCAAAATAGCCCTAGTGGTATTTGTACATTCGTGGGATATTGTTTGACATCTTGGTTCTCGAAGAAACAAACCGCTCTTACTATATCCACTATCGAATCCGAATGCGTAAGCGCCGAAAAGGCATGTCAACAAGCTCTATGGATGAAACAAGCTCTTATCGACTATGACGTACGACTCGACGACGTTTCGATTATGTGCGACAACAAAGGCGCGATTGACCTTAGCAAAAACCCAGTGCAACACTCTCATACTAAACACATCAAAATACGTCATCACTTTCTTCATGATAATGTCTAGAAAGGACATATCTTAATCGAGAAACTATCATCCATCGACAATATCGCTGACATCCTTACTAAACCCCTTAAACGTGAATCGTTTAACTATCCACGTCTTGGTTTAGTAATGATGAAACACATTTCATAAATCGCTTCTCTCTTCTTCTGTCTCGATTCTAGTCCGTGTTCCATTCCGCGTCGTGACAATTTAACTCCTTCATCTGAAGCTAGTTAGATATTTTTAATTCGCAAAATGCCAATTAAAACGTCACTCCTCTTTGTAAAGTTTTTGTTAAAATTCAATCTAAAAGTTCTCTGCTGAGGGCGGCCGCATATCCCTCGTGCCCCCCAAATTAAAACGAGCGCCCCCCATATCGATATGGGACCGCCACCAGTGGAACCTTATGTCTGTCAAACCCGTTTTTGTAAAACACAAAAACAAACACTCCTTCTCTTCCACCATTAACGAACCACGACTCAAAAAAACCAAAAACTTTAAATCAACCACCAAACATAAATTGAAGATCAAATCAACAGTAATAATCAATCCTAACATCATAAAGATCATAAATTGTGTGAAGTCCCAAATAAACAGATCTTCTAGCTTGTTAAAGCTTAGTTAACTTGGATAAATCCAAACTAACTATATGAGAAACTATGATTGTGAATACTACAAGTTATGCGGAATCTAACTTGCAATACTGAGAAGAACAATGAATACTAAACTTGAATATATTGAATGCAAATATTCTGCCAAGGTTACAGAATAACTAACTATGAGTTGATAATTCTAACTATGCCATAGGGTTCCTTTTATACACCAAGGAAACCCTAACGGGCTTTACAAAACGCGTATAATGATAATGCATATTTATTCCTAATATATCTCATGCATATCACTTTAGCAGTACTAACTATATAATACTAACAGTAATAACTATACTGACAGTACTAACATTTGTACTAACTAATATAACTAGCAGTACTAACTACTTAGTCTATTTCTTCAGTCTTTAGTAGCAGTATCAATCTTTAACCAGTAGTAGTAAAGTAGAACTGGCAGTAGTAACTCAAAATTCCCAACAATCCTCCCCTAAACTTGATATTTTTACTTGTCAATCATCAAGTTTCTTCAGTTTAAGCATCTTGGTCATTAAGAGGATGTATCCAAAAAATTTACTACTCTTCAAGCATTAATTTGATGAACTTGATAAGCTCAAATGCCATAGTACTTTCTTCTTCAGCTTCTAACTGCAAGTCTAGCACCTTCTCCAATAATTCCTTGATCAGTGGGTACTTTTTTTCTACTAGCATATTAATCTCCATAGGTGTATCATCCATAAATAGAGTGTGAACTCCACAGTTTTCATGCAATTTCCATTTCAGCAATTTCCAATCCAATTGATTCATCCATGGTTCATCTTTTTCATCTGGGTCAAATAGCATCTTTAGATCTCCCCAAAGCAACAAATCATGTCCTTCAAGAGGATGATCTTGAAACCTTTCCTGAACTAACCTGTATAGGTCATTCAAGTCTTGTCTGTCAAGTCTCCTTAAGCTCTGGTTAATTTGTAAACATACATGTCTTTTGCATCCACATTTCCTAATAACATTATATCCTAATTCACATGGAAAATCTTTTGGATAGGTAGGTTCATAGTTTACTTTACTGTCATCACCAAAATTATCTTAGTTTAAAACCTGAGTTCACTCCTTCCCTTCTCAATACTTGCTGCTCTTTCTTCTGTAACATTCTTTGCAGATTTCATCACTTTTGATTTCTTTGGTGACTTCTATGTTCCATATGATCCTGCAACTCTTTTCAATCTTTTACCTGACTTCTAAGCTTCTTTCTCTGAATCCATTGGTATAAAATCTTGATTCCTCTTTTGCTATCTTTCATATAACTCATGGATTTCTTCATAAGTCTTTCCTTTTAGCTGGCTGTGTTTGAAACCACCTGTGTTCTTTAGATAAGTCATCATAAGATTCCCCAATGGTGTTTTAGTAGGTGGTTTACTTCTGATCTCTACATCTCTTTGAGCAGCTCTAAACTTCTTTGTGCTGCTATTGTCTCTACTAAGAATTGTGCTCTTTCTTCAATGGTAAACTGCTCTCTCTCTCTTCTTGTTAGAGCTTTGCAGTAAACAAGGCATCAGCATCAATTCTGGCTTAAATTTCATCAAACTCTTCAGTCAAAGCAGCATTAGTAGCTTCTTCTTGTCTTTGTCTTTCTATTTGAGCTCTGTCCAACTCTGCTAACTCTTCCTCATGCAATCTTTAAGCTAACTCTGCATCACCTTCAATTTGAGCTAACCCTTGATCTCTGCTTTTTACTTTCTTTGGCTCTTCTTCAACCAATACACTCTTACCTTTGTCTTTTGGATCAATCTATCTAAACACTTGATAGATTCTTGGATCGTTTATAGCTCAAGGTTGTTTAGACCTCATCTAGGATCATGATAACAAAGACAATAACATATATGCACAACAGATTTAAACATAAGAACAATGTTATCATCAACAAGGTTTTTCTTCATTATCAGTCACTCTAAGCCTCAATTCTACTTTGATCAATAGTAGAACAATTACATCAATAAACAATGACAGGAATCATAAGATCCTTGAGGCTACACCACACAAACTAGACCTCTACATTTTCTTGTGATACATACACACATACGTTTTTTTGTGTATATACAACTACACGACTTAATGTCTCTTTATATAGTAGAGATCATCTAGGTTTACAAAGGATAAGAACAAATATAATTAGGAAACAAATAATATCTTCCTAACTTTTATCTTTATCTTTTATATCTTTTATCTTCTTAAGGAGATCTTTTAGAATCTTCAAAATCTTCCATCTTTTGAAAAATTCCAGCTTTGCGTTTAAGTCCTTCTTGTTTCATTCTTTTATTTATTTTGTCTCATCAAATCAATAATTCCCAACAATCTTCCCCTATTTGATGATGAAAAAACAAACAAAATCGTGTATGAACTTCATCATAAAGCCAAAGCTTGCCCTGAAGTTGAGATGTAATCATCTCCTTGAATGAAACAAAACTTCCCCTTAATTCAGATTTCCTTTGTACCATGCCACACCAAGGATCTACAAGTTACAACCTGTTAATATTTCTTCCCCTTTTTGTCATAATCTAATAGGGGACTTATGAATATAAGCAACTTTGATATTGACCACTATAAACCAATATCACACTTCTAATCTAAGCCTTCTAACTCATCAATTACCCACCACTTAAAGCATAATAAGAAAAATCGAACTTGAGTAGTAGATACTAACACTAGAAAAAACAGTAGTAATATTGGGACTAGCAATAGTAAAACCTTCACCTCAATGTTGCATTTGTAATAGTTACTTAAAACATTTTATCAATTAAGCTTCCCCTGAACCAATATGTTAATCATTTCTTGAAATCTTCAATATATATGCTTATGTAATGATCTACTGATGAGAAATTAGTATTACGATAATTGATGCTGAAGTAGAATAACCCAAACTTATGTCTTATGTCTTGTACTATCCACATGACTCCAAACTTATAAATAAATATGTGAAATATAAGTAGATTGCAACCTCTTGACAGTTATCTATATCTTCTATGAGACACCAGACCAAAGTGATAGCAAATGTGAGCATTGAGCACCATAAGTTAGATCACCACACCTTTGCTGGTTCGTCAAGTCTTCGTCACTCACAATATTGAAAACACAAACAAGTTACCTCTAAAGTGTAACACCCACTTTGAGATATGATAAGAACACGTACCCAAGTAATTCCACTTCATCTTCAAATAAGTGATAAACAATCTTCTTCGTAATCAATTCTTCAATAAATCCCAAAAATAATAGCCATAAATCGTTTAAGAACATTTAAACCAAATCCAAAATCTAAACAGTAAACACCCAACAAACTTGTGCTTCTGTTTTGTCTGAGATCCCAAAGTGTGTGTTATCTGATATCGAGTAATGCTAGCAGTAGTAATTTATTAAACCCGAGTAGTAGTAAAAACTCACTGCTTTTTAATACTAGCAGTACTAAAAATAATATAGGCAATACTAATAAAATGCTAGCAGTACTAACTTAGTGACACTTATTCTGTCACTAATCCATTACAAAGTTGTCACTAATCTGATACTACACTACATTCTCCTTCCTCCCAAGCTTTTAATGACGCTTTAGGTGTCACTAATTCTGTCACCAAATTGTCACTAATTCACATTCTTGTGTCGACCAGTACTAATGCGTATGTTGCTTTTGCTTTTTGCTCATTCATGGCAGCAGTAAGTAAAAAGAAAGAAGCTTGGCAGTATAAATGGTAAACGAGCAGTATAAACATTCACCTTTGATGAGCAGTACTAACTGTTAAGGACAACAGCACTAATAATATTGACAGTGAGCAGCATTAAGTACAAACCAGCAATAGCAATATACTTCTCATTCAAACACGATCCATAAAATCAAACCCAATAGCACTTTCAATTTGAGCTAACTCTCATTCAATCTTTGAGCTAACTCTGCATCACTTTCAATTTGAGCTAACCATTGATCTCTGCTTTTTACTTTCTTTGGCTCTTCTTCAACCAATACACTCTTACCTTTGTCTTTTGAATCAATCTTTAGAAGAGGTTGAAGTGTAGTTATTGATCTGACAAGTCTAGTAGCTTTTTCCATATTTCTAAAGTTAACCCCTTTCTCCTTGGCTTTAACTTCCATCATCTTGATCAAAGTTTGAGCCATAGCCATAGTAACATCCTCATCATCAAAGATTGTTGCTATTGTAGGAGGAGTAGATGGAGTAGCAGCAATAACTTTTGGCCTAACAGTACCAACTTGATCAGCAGTACTAACATGTGAAGGTCCATTAGTAGTTATTTATTCAGCATCAAGCACATCAAAATCACTATATGTAAACATTGGCTTTGTTTTGTCACTGCTCCTCCCCTATTTGGATGCATCCTCACCCAAACTTGTGTCAGTATAAGTCTCAACTCTACCTTTAAACAATCTCCTCTTCATAGGTTGTGGGGTTCTTGCCTTTCTCTTCTTTTCTAGCCTCTCGACCCTCAATTTCAATTTGTTGATCACCCTGTCTTGAGCAGTCTTTGCTTCCTCTAAGGCAAGAACCCTTTTGGTCAGTGAGGTATAAGTTTCCATCAATTCCTTAATTAGTTCCATTCTACCCTCATCACGTCCAGGTGTGTTACCTCCTGAGATAGGTGAATCATGGGGTGTAAGTGGTACATTATCTGTCAATTAAAAATGATATTCCATGCTGCCCTCCCCACTTCTAGATGTGTGACCTTCTCAGAGAGGTGGTTCATTAGGATTTTCAAGCACTCTCTCAGACCTAGTCTGAGTAGGAGCACCCCCCCATGGTGTCTTAGCGCCTGGGACTGCCACACATATATCCATTCCTTGAGGAATGTCAACATTAGACATTGCCATGGTCTGGGTCCTAATTATGTTATCACTGTCTTGTGCTGCATCTAAGCTAGCAGCAGTAGTGATAGCCCTTTCCACACTGTCACCCCCTCCTTATGGACAGCCTTATCTACTTTAAGGTCTTGAGGTACACTAGTCTGAGGTAACTTAGTGTCCTTTTTGGTTCTCCTACATTTTTGAGTCTTTCTTTTTCTTTGATATGTAGTTGGAGATGGGAGTATTTGCTTAATGTGATCTTCAGATTGAGGTTCATGAAAAACTGGTGGAGGTGTTTCAGTTTGAAGTGGTTTTGTTTGAGGTTCAGAAACATGTGGTTGTGAAGTAGAGGGTGTGGATTGGGGTTCAGGTGGTGTTATGGAACCTTCACTCGTAGTTGCTTGGTTTTGCACCAACATAGATTCAAAAAGTGGAGTAACGTTTCCTAAAAATTTAGTACTTTGCCTTGCGGTATTTGAGAAAACCTTTTTACTATGTTTGGGTGTCTCATAAGTATCATTAAAAGGTTCTGGTAAAATCTTTAAGCTGGTTATTCAAAAAGAGTTGTAAAAACCTTAGATACATTAAAAATCTCTTTGGATCCAAGTTCCTCAACATACCATCAAAAATTAATTTAGAAAAATTAAACTTTTGACCCTTTGCTAGACATATAACTGCTGAAGCCAAATTAGTTGAAAAATCATTCCAATCAGTTGATTTTCCTGTTATCTTACCACCTCTGGCACTTCCACCAAAGGCAACAAAACCTCCATCAATGTCTTGATAGTCAGTAAGGAAGTCTTTGTTCCCTGTCATGTGCCTGGAACATCCACTATCAAATATTCCTTTGTTCTTCAAAGCTTGTTGTGGATTTCCCTGCATAAAAGTAAGAGAGTCAGTGTCTCTTGGGGACCCAAGCCACTACTGACTTGAGTCTGCCTTGTGGATCTATATAATTTACTCTTTTTGAGACCCATGATCCAAATAATAGTTCTCAACAAATTTATAAATTACAACTCTTATGACATTAATCATGTGTGCATTAAGGTAGCTTGAGTAAGACTTCATCTAGCTTCCCAAACATTCATTTTCATGTGGCAAACGTCACTTACAAAACATATAAGGTATCATTCAAATAAAACCGAGTATAACTGTCCATATTTTGTAATCACAGCTAAGCCATCAACATTTTGTATACTCTTTGAGTCTCATTTATTATGTAGCTTTAGCTTACCTATTTTAATGAGATTTAAAGAACTGTAGCTATTATAACATTCTAATGATGAGTTTATATGGTTATCTTGTAATTTTCTTTGATAAAAAAGAATATCACTCTCAAGTAGTGCTTCATTCATCATATGTACAACAAAATATTCCTACGCTGTCAATGTATCAACTCTATCAAGTTGTCTTATGCCCTTGATTGGCCGCTGCCAAAACACAAACAAAAGGACTTAAGGAAATCAAGGCAACGCTTTTATGTTTAAACGTCCGTGTTTAGTTTAAAAGTGGTTATGTTTTGATAGCTTTGTTGTTCGATTATAAGCTTATGTGCATGCCGGTTTTTATAAGACATCTTTAAAATTAAGTCTTTATATGTCAAAATAGATAACGAATTATCAACCACCTGATGTTCTTCGTATTGGTAACATTCTCTTCCATGTTTATAAAAAGCTAGAGTTTAAGTTGGATAAATAAAGATCTAAAGGGATTAACATGAGCTAAAAACATAAGATGTAAACCTTACCTATTTTCGTTTGAAATAATGAAAGTGATGCAATCAAGTACAGCGAGGGACAATAACAAGGCTTTCTAACTTTATGTAACGATAAGATCATAAAAGTGAAAGTTTATCTTAACTTTTTTTTTGAACAGCAGATGTATTAAAAACTAAAAACTCCAGCAAAAAGCTAGAGAAATAGTACAAAGGAAAGTCTAATCCAATCTAAACCAATTACAAGATTTTTCAACCTCTATACCTTAGCCAAGAAAAAAGAGACCATTGTATATTATTGAAATATTCGCTTTTGCCTCAGAGCTACAGCTAAAGACAATACTAAATAAACCAAGGGAAGTAAGCAAAGTAATAACATACAGCGAGATTTTCTTGAAAGAAGTGTGTTAGGATATCATTTCATTCACCTCAAACACAAAAATATGAAAAATAAATTAGAGAGAGAAAGTAAAAAAAGAAAAAAAAAGAAAAAATGGTTACTTGTTCACAAAAGAAAAATGAGAAGCCAACACCTCTCCCACACTTGGAGAGGGCTATAATAGTTACAAGAGATGACTATTCATTGGGCTTTGTGTTGGGCCGGTTTTTCATAATACAAATGGGCTGAGCCGAACAACCTAGCCCAACCAGCTTAAATGAAAATTCCTAAACTACTATTGACTTATACAAGGCTCTGGAATATTTAATGACCACACTTTAATAAATACACGGACTAACATCCTCCCCCTAAGGTGTGGTCCTTCAATATGTGGATCCTTCTTGTGCGTCTTAGTCAAGGAGCCTTATATTCTTGGGAATTCCTTTTAAAGTTCCATTTGCATGCTTGTGATCTTGGATCTTGATCTTAAACTTGATATTCTTTGAAACAAAATATTATTATCGGTGGTCATGGCCTTGATTTGTCATGACTACTGAGATCTCTAAATTCTATATCCTTGACTCTTTATGCCTAAGCCTTGCATCTTGTGTCACCACCTCATATCTCAAGATCTTGTAACTTGCTAACCATCTCCCCCAACAATTTTCTTTTAACATATTACGTGTATCCCAAAAAAATGTTCTTATAGGAAGTTCTTGTTTTCATCAGAGATAGCGGAAGACTTTGATAGTTAGAGCTTTCATCATGTATTAAACTTTGAGATTGAGCATGAGGTCTTGAATCTAGACTCGTCATGGACTAGAAGGCAGCCAACCGTCAGGAAAACCTGCAAGTATAGGTTAGAGATAAACATATATGGACGAAAGTGTCTTTGTCACTTCGTCGAATATGGTTGCAATAACCACGGTTCCCCGTTAATCAGTATAAATACTGCCTGTGATCAGGTAGAATTCAAAAGAATCTCCTTGACAGGGTTTCGCAGCTGCACTAGCCGTTCTCGTTACCGGAGCGTCTCAAAGCAGACAACACAGTAAGAGTGAATCAGATAGTTACTATCTTTCTGATTTGAGTCGTCAATTCATTTTACTGGAACAAGTTTGATTCATATAGAATCGCACCATCGTTTCTTTCCAGTTGACACAAGTTTGATTCATATAGAATCTCGCAAGTCACCTACCAAGAGCTTGATAGATGTTGGCTCAAGAAGGATTTCCATCTTCACTGTGAATACTAAAGAGTATCACTCTGATGTTCTGGCAATTATCACAAGGATAATGCGTAGGACTTAATGATACCAAATGTTGTATAATGATGTACAACATTTTGTATATTGGAATTTGTGTCCTAGTGAGATTTTTTGATGGATCTCGTTGGCTCTAGACTCTATAAGTGCACATTTGTTATTTGGTAATCGGAGGCTGGAGCGGACTGCCACCTTTTCAATATCAACGATCTCGGAATGAGAAAGCCAATAGAAATGTGTTGATCTCCGTGAGAAATGAAACAGAAATCTTTTGAGAGATTCTGAGTGGCTAAGGAGGGTTGTGCATTGCATCACTGGGTCCATAAGACTTGGTCATCAATATCATGAATCATCTTTGCTTACCGATAGATTATGCATTGACCCGGTTTCTGATTAGGATGTATGGAGGGCTTTCATTCTTTTCACCCTTTGACCTTACAATTCCATTTCCATTCTCCACCCCTACAAAGTGCTTACCGAGACTTCCATGACCTAGTATCCCCCTTGTTGGGTTATTCCAGGCTACTAGCTCCTCACAGTCAGCACTATCCCCTATCTCACTATACCCTTTTTCAAATCATACCAAGACTTCTACTCTATCTAAAATGGAGTGTTCCTGGGTAGATCCCCTCCGGTTCCTGGCTGGATCATGAACAATATACCTAACCTAACGCCTTATAAACTCCCTGAAAATAACAGTTGGTCAGTCTTTGAGATATTGCCATGAAGTCCATAAAACCATTTGATGAAAAATCAATCAACGTGTCCTGAGAAATCATTTGAGGACCCATTAGAAGTTTCCAGAGTTACCAAAAAGCTCCCCCCAACACATATGCTCCATATATGAAAGAGTTTTTGCACATGCGAGGTATAAGGAACGCACTTATAAATTGAAGATCGGTCTCCGTTATAAACCGTATAGATCATATTATAATCACTATACTCCCCCCTCAAAAAAAAAAAAATTTTTTGCATATGTGTTTAACAATTTTTTGACTAATTATGAATTAAAAATTAAGTTAATGTCCGGAATTCACATGAGCCTAACAAAGTATGGAGAGAACAGGAGTGCATGCAGAATGAATCATATTATTATACCCCCCACAATTATAGAATAGATTGAAATCTTGGAGTGGGAGTTTGTTTGAGCACACAATTTTGAAAGAATTTGAAAATTTCTTTTTGAGAGTATCTTGAAAGATTGTGCTCAACAGGAAAATATGTGAGATATATCTGATTTACCATCATTTTCCTTAAAAACTTCTCTTGAGCATTCAAAACTTTGAATGTTTATATGACTTTGCTCAAGACCGAGAAGATATAAACTTCCCGTTGTTTAGGATAAATGTACATAAATGAACATTTTCCCGTTCTTTGATACCGATCCTAACTGACATTTACATAGAAGTCGTAGAGAAAAGATGAGGGACATGTTTTGAAAGAATTTGAAACCTCCGCTCGAACTTCAATTAAACACAAATGTGTTAATATTAAATCACATTTTCTAGGTGCGCAAATTTATCGATTGACGAGAAACAGTCGAGAAGGGAAATTTTTTTTTTTTCCCTTTTTGTATTTTTGTATTTTTCTAATTTTGTATTTTGCTTTTATAGGTTTTATATTTTTATATTTTGTTTTTCTGATAAAATATATACAAATCAAAATAAAGAGAAAGATCAAAAATATTTACAAGTCGAAGTTTCCATTAGCAGAGATAGTTGTTGCTAAAGATGAAGTAGATGAAGTTGAATCTTGTTGTTGTTGACGTTTATCGAATGCATCAGCAGTAGTAACATCGGAAGACTTTGAAACAACTTGATTTTCTCCATTTGATAATTCGTCGAACAAATGACTGAATAGACTTTCCAACTCTACCATCGACGTCATGACTATCATATCTACTGAAGTGAAAACAAGAAGATTTCTCTTCTTTTTAAGGTAAAGCGCACTGAAGCGTACACTTCCTTTTTCTTTGAAGAACGGGTTGCAATCTGACATTTGATTACAAGCCATTGACTTGAGCTAACAAACTTTGAATGTTTTAATACTAGCTCAAGACCGAAAAGATTTCTCTTTTCGTTGTTAAGGATAAATGCACTGAAGCGTACATTCCCCTTTTATTTGAAGAACGGTTTATTATCTGAAGTTTAATAATAAACCATTGACTTGAGCTAACAAACTTTGAATGTTTGATACTACCTCAAGACCGAAAAGATTTATCTTTTCGTTGTTAATGATAAATGCACTGAAGCGTACACACACACACACACCTTTCTTGAAGAAACGGGTTATTATCTGAAATTTAATAATAAACCATTGACTTGAAAATTAGAGAACAACAATCGGATAGATCGAAGTATGCTGTTTCCTTAGTCTTGATAACCTGCCAAGAAGAGAAGTAGAATTCGAAAACCCTTTGCTTGAAGGTTTCGAGGGATTAGAAGTACTTGCATTGTCACACACAGATTTATCAGATTTATTCTCGGTGTTACTGGATGCAGTTAATTTTCCACATATGGCAAAAATATTCCAGTTGAACCCACCTAAATAAACTTCTAGGTTTTGCTAGGCCTAGATGAAGCAAGACTTCCTTTGGACCTCTAACTCCTTTGATTTCTTGACATTTGCCTTATGTTTCTTTTGATTTTCAAGTTTTGAGACATTGGCACTTTGGTTATCAGCACGGGAATTCATGTCATTCACATAATTAAGCATACAGACATCATGATTGCCAGTAACAAAACATTGCTTACACATAGCACAAACAACTTCTGATTTAGCATTTCTAACGGCAAGCTTAATGTTATTACATTTAGATGACTTATGCTTCTGAGTCTTGGGAATTAGAGAATTCCTATGGTCTTCTTCTAATTTCTCGAAGTTATTCGAGAGGCAACTACTTTTAAACTTGGAGTGAACCCTACAGGCTGTGGGACTTGTAGTCTTAGCAGCGATGTTTACTCTTTATGAAGAAAAACACTTGAGTTAAGAGTTAGCTTGTTGCCTATGGATGACAATTGGTTGCGAGCATTGAAGTGGTTTATGTCCTAACGCTGATTCACAGGTTATTATGGGACAACATTATCTACCCTAGAGTCTAGAATTGAATTAACCTAAAGAGACTAAGGTAATCATCTTAACGATTTAGGCCCACCTTATGATTCTCGTGTGGAAGTGCCGAGTTTGAAGTGACCTGGTTTGGACAAAGCATTCGTCTTATCAACTTGGGAAGGAACCGAGGATTTTGGAAAGGTAGAGACAAATATAAAGTTGTTGGTTATTGGAAGAGAAGGTGGTTTTCGCCTAAAATTGATTGCTTGTAAACATCGTATTCGTTCTCAGTAACCTTTAGTGGTCCTTTTCGTTCAAACCTACAAATAACAGGGCTCTTACTTAGCATTGTCATAAATGGGTTCATACAATTTGTTTTTGCAAAGAGTCCAATATTGAAAAGGTTTGAGCTTGTGAACTTTGATAGAGTCAAACAGGTTTTTGTATGTGTCCATTTAAGATGAGCATTTTCATTGGCATAATACAAACCTGAGATATCTAATGACACTTTCTCATCTTCAAGTTTGAAACAAAGGGTCAAGAGTATGTAGATGCACATTGAGTATCCCCACTCTTACCCTTGAGATCTTCCCCAACCGAGCTTGCACCGTCGAATCTTTTTGTTGCATGTCATTATAAGCTTTATCATACGAAATCATGTCATATTTGCATTCTTTACATTTTGTGTACCAATTATTCCAAAGAACAGCGTATTCTTTTTCCTTTTTATTAATGCAAGTTTCAAGTTTTTCTTTTGTACGATACAAGCACATTTTGGAGATCAGATAACTAGCAACTTCGTGAGTATGCTATTTGAATATATCATGATCATAGAATTATCATCTTGGGTACCTCAGTTGATCCATCGAGTCCATAGACTGGAGCAATTGTCCAAGACAGAGTTTCCCAGATAAGGATGCTTCAGCAATGTAACCTCTAAAGTGCAGTATCACTTTTACTCTCTCAATTTCTTCATAAGCATCTCAGCAGCAGAATTCACATTCTAACTTGAGTTGCTTTATATTCCCTGCCTCTTCCTCTTGAGCAATCTGCAGCTGTTGCTGAAGATAAGCAACATCCGTTTCCTTGGCTTTACTGTGCAGTGTTGCTTGGCCATAATGACCCTTCCTCACAGTTTAACACTTATCGGATACCTATTGAGATACCAATTACCATTAACCCTCACCCGAGCTGTAACTACAATTACCATTCCATACTGATTTAGCACTTCTGGAACAACACAAGCCCGATTCATTATTTTTCAACTTTTAGAATACCCGGATTATGAAACCGCAATTTGTTGTGCCCAACCTCAATTCCAACATACAGCACCACATTTGTCTCACCTGATTTCCAACATGTCCATCAACCATTTGCATTTTGATGTCTTGGCTCGTGTTTATATCCGGTTGTGCAATTTGACTATTGCGGGGGATTAATGAACTTCTTTGGTTGTTGTTTGTTGGTATGGTATTGATTTGAAATGCTTTAAAACCAATAACAAGTGCCTTAAAAAAAAACAAAAACAAATTCATTGCAGTTGTGGGATCTGAACTATCTTTGGGATTCTGCATTGGTTGTGGCATGTAGTTCGTGTTGAATGAAGGTTGTGGGACAAAGTTGTTGTTGGGTTGTGGATGTATGTATGTAGGTAATGAGTGATGAGTGATCTGGGGACTACGGTGTCGATATCTATATTTGCGCAATATCCAAGGATCAAGTGTGTTGCAATTCGTTGAGCTCTAAAAGCATTGAGTCCTTACTGAGTCGACATTGCAAAAGGTGATGTGAACATGATAAACAAGGATCATTAGTGGGTAAAGTGATAGTTGTTGTGTGGATTTGAATCAATTACCTTTCACGGGAATTTACTCGTCTATGATCAAACCGAACATGAATTAACGGAATTTTACAATATCACTAGATAACCGTTAATGATTTGATTCGGAATCAGCGGCGAAAAATTCCAAAAATACTGAAAAGTGTCAATAAATCATAGAAAACGATGTTTTTGGGCTTCGAAAAATCCTTAACCAGCTAAAGGGTGGTTACAGCGTGATCCGTCACGTTTTTCTCTTCGATTTGAGAGGTCACGGGCCTTAAACGGACTTACGGATCAAAAGTTATGGCTGTTTTACTGAAACCCTTTTCTTCACACAATTTTTTTTTTCGTTCGGTCCAAAAAATTGTTTTTGCTCGTTCGATCCTTCAAAAAAATTGCTCTCGTTCGATCCTTGAAGAGTTCTCCTCGTTCGATCCTCTGGTTCGGTCCTTCGCTAGTTCGATCCTCTGGTTCGGTCCTTCGTTCGATCCTCTCGTTCGTTCCTCTCGATCGATCCTCTCGTTCGATCAACTCGTTCGATCAACTCGTTCGATCCTCTCGTTCGATCAACTCGTTCGATCCTCTCGTTCGATCAACTAGATCGATCAACTAGTTCGGTTCACAAGTGAATTCACTCGATCGGTTCTTGGAGGAAAATCTAGTTCGGTCCTTGAAGAGTTTGCTCGTTCGGTCCAACCAGATAATACACTCGTTCGGTTCTCACGACTAAGCTACTCGTTCGGTCCTTTAAGTAGAAAACTCGTTCGGTCCAAAAAAGAGAATTTTGCTTCTTTCCGACCTTGCGTTTGCACAGCAACAAAAAGAACCACAAATAGACACTTTTGAAACCAAGTAACTACAAGCACTAAACCATGACGAGACCACACCTAAATACCCAAAATGAAACCAAAAAAACAAAAAAAAAACCACCCGACGAATGATAAGCTTAAAAAAATACCACAACCAAATCACAACACCCAACCTTGGCTCTTGATACCACTTGTTAGGATATCATTTCATCACCTCAAACACAAAAATAAGAAAAATAGATTTTAGAGAGAGAAAGTAAAAAGAAAAATGGTTACTTGTTCCACAAAAGAAAAATGAGAAGCAACACCCTCTCCACACTTGGAGAGGGCTATAAATAGTTACAAGAGAGGACTATTCTTGTGGGCTTTGTGTTGGGCCGGTTCATAATACAAATGGGCTTGAGCCCGACAACTAGGCCCAACTAGCTTAAATGAAATTCCCGTAAACTACGATTTACTTATACAAGGCTCGGGAATATTTAATGACCATCACTTTAATAAATACACGGCTAACAGAAGTAGAGCTCCAATTATCAATCCACTCGATCCATTCCCTGTTGGAACTAAAATCTGGAAAAGAAACATCGGTCCAAGTGCGGATTTTACGCCATATATTTGCAGCCGTTGTACAAGAAAAAAAAGATGATCTAAAGACTCCCCGCTCAAACTGCAAACTGGACAAATAATGGAAGAGATTTCTAACCCGCGAAGTGAGAGATTTAACCGGTAGGGAAGCCGATCCAAGAGAAAACACCAAATAAAAATGTTTACCTTCCTAGGCAAAGATTTATTCCATCTTGTACCGAAAGACATGGAGGGAAGCATAATATTGTCAATGTGATTTCTAGTTGATCCCACTGAAAACTCCCCATCATTGGATAAACTCCATTGATGTGCATCGATACCTGAGCCTACTTTGACATTTGCGAGCTCAGAAAGCAACATGTTTAAAGCTTGAGAATTGTGATCACCCAAGTTTCTGCTCTAATTCCACTCCCATTGACCATTTGAAAACCGATCTCTGATAAAACAATCTGCATTACTATCAAGACGAAATAATCTGTTATAACGCAAGTATAGAGGACCTCCCTGTTTTAATCATTCATTATTGTTTGAGATTTAATAGAGGATTAAATATCGAGAGTTACATACCTTTTGCATTGAGGGTAAATGACTTGCATACTTGAGCATTTAATTAGATAAGAGATGAATGGTATGCTTAAAACTTATAATTCATTTGAAAAAAATAGTCATATAATAAGTTATCTCATTTAGTCATTTCTATTAATAACTGCTAGTATTCAGAGTATTTTGTGGTTTTCAGTGACGTTAAACAATAAGGCTACATGGAGTGGTTCACCACCACTCACCGGACACGTCAACGTCACATCAGCTTTCTCTCTTCAACTTTACCACTCACCAAACACATTTAATAACAAGTCACCTTACATACCAAACTCACCTTACACACTATTTTTTTATTTAATTACTTTCATTCATAAACTAAAAACGTAAACGGAAACGTACGAAATTAATAAAAACGTAAACTAAATTAAAAACGTTTATTCATACATTAAAAACTTGAACGATACATAGATAAATAAAAAACTTAAACGTAAACTAATACTGCAAATTATACTTCGCCTTGATCTTTGCTCTTATTTCATCCATTGCCTTTCGCTGGTCCCCGGTCAAGTGATCGTATGGCTGGAGATAGAACCTCATGTCTTGTTGTTCAAGCTCTCTTTCACGACATTTCACCTCCCTCCTTTTGATATCTAAAAACGCTAAGCGTTTTTCTTTCTCATGAGCTGTCATCTCGGTTACAATCAAACATAGTCCCCAATCTTCATCCCTTCATTTAAAGTTGACGATCCGCCGGTTTCGACCCTTTATTTTTCCTCCCAGCAGCTCTCGCTTTGTCCCTACCCTCTGGTCGTCGAATTTCCTGCATCTCATCTTCATCTTTGTCGCTAACAGTAGTATTCAGATTAATACTAGCTTCCCCATACTCTGTGTTGAACGAACTAGAACCAGATGACTTGTGTCTCTTGCTACCCCTAGACCCTGTTGAAATTTTGGAAGTGCTATTTCTTGTCATTTCGGACGATCTTTTAAAATCTCCCAACAATGACGAAGTTTAAAGGGAACTCCGGTTTCAATTTCATAGTGAATCATTGCCTTTTGAACGTAATCTTCGTCTCCGGTTCCACTCTCCTACGCCATACGCATGACGTTACTGTAAATTCTACTAAATCGAATCACGAACGGGCACACCATCTTCCATTTTCCAAGCATCGCGCCTACATCGACATCGTACTATTTTGTTTCTGGCTCTCTATGTATACTCCAAACTCACACCAAAAGCCCTGTTATTTTCTTCGCTTTACCATCCTTGCCGTATTCAGAAAACTCAAAGCCAACCTTTACCAACGCAATTTCTTCCACTGTTGTCCAATGGAGTCCTGTCCCGGGACGCATCCATCGCTTTGAAACGTCTCTGTTTTGGCGGTTACGGTCGGCTTCTTCGATGTTCTTCGGTTGGTGAGGTCCGGCGACTTTATGTCAACCTGAGATTCGCGAGATTGGGAGTTCTTGCCAATAACCGTTGTAAACTTGAAAAAGAGTTCCAAAAATTGAGGCGAGTACAACCTCCGATCGAAATGCTTAATCGGAGACATGGTTGGATCCTACGTGGTGAGATTGACGAACCACCCATTTGGGTTTGTGATACGTAGTCTTGGTGGCTTAAATGGAAACGAGGAATGTTGTGACGAGTAATCCTGAAACGTGTTTGACTGTGACCCGTAACCATAAAACCTGTATTGTTCCGGTGCCGGTGCCGGGTTTCGGTATGGTTGGTTTGGGTAAGGTTGGTGATAGTATGATTGTGGCCGTAATAAGTTCGGGTTCGGTGGTGGGTTATAGAGCGTAAACGTGTCCCGGGTGTCGCGGAAAGCTCTGGTTGATGTGATTCTGGCTGACGTTATGATGGGTCGAGGAGTGTTTTGGTTAGACATGTTTTTTGAAAATAAAATGGAGATTGTGAAGTTTAGGGAGATTGTATATAAATTTAGAGAGTTGTGTATAAAAATAAATGGAGTAGTGGGTATTTATAAGTAAAAAGGGTTTTTAATTTTTTTTTTTTTATATAAGCAACGGTTTGATTTTGAAGTGGGGCCTAAATATTTAACACTCACCACAGTCACTGGCTCATCGTCACCACACCCACTCGCGCGCGAGTTTCTGCTGAGGGAATAGCACTCACCACGGTGAGTGGTGAGTGGTGAAGTGAAAAACGTTCCACTCCATCTAGCCTAACAAATAAGGCTTCATTACATTTGTAAACTAAAGAGAAATTGCATATAAATTTAAATTATATGGCTCATATATGTTTAAGAGTTAAGTACATTTTTTGTCCTTGTGGTTTGATGCGTTTTCACTTTTGGTCCAAAATGCAAAAAATGTTTGGTTTTGGTCCAAAAACATAGTTTCATTCCACTTTTAGTCCAATTCCGTAAATTTAGACTAAAATTTTTGGACTAAAAGTGAAGCGAAACTATATCTTTTGGACCAAAAGTGTAACGAAACTATGTCTTTTGGACTAAAAGTGGAACGAAACTACGTCTTTTGGACCAAAACCAAACATTTTTTGAATTTTGGACCAAAAGTGAAAACCGCACCAAACCACAAGGACCAAAAATGTACTTAACTCTATGTTTAATATATAATACGTATTTATATGCAAAACTAATAAAAACGTGACCTTTTTATGTGGAGAGCAAGTGGGACGGCACCACTTGCACACCCCTCCAAGACTCCGCTAACACGTACTTTTCTATTAGTCGAATGATCAAATATGTTGTGAACTAAGCTTCACTTGATACCTTAAAACTTACGGTAAAAACTATATGTGGTTGTCACTAACATTCATTTTTATAAAACCACTGTGAGAGATGGTTTTGGCAATTGATACTTGACAAACGAATTCGTTCACCAAATCTTTCCTCTTTAGTTAAAAACTTTGAAATGAAACTGGACCCAAGTTAAAATCAAATACTATGATAGACGTTTAAACTAACTCTCATGGTAGGGCAAAAGGAAGAGATCATTAAATAATTTCTTTAAAAATCATAATTAAAGTTACGTGATTTAATGTTTAAGATGGGTTAATTCTAACTCAGAAAACTCAAAAAAACAACTTTAAGATTATATAAAACCCAAATATCTTTCATAAATGATCATTGTAACTTGTCTTAGCTGAACGTTATCATTTCTTATGTAGGTCATGTTGATCCTTCTAAGAGAGAATTTTACTTGGTTCAAATGTGTTTGACATTCGAGTTCCTGCGAATGTACGTACAACATTTGTCGATTGTCTTTGAGTCTTTCGAGGGAGAACAAAACAATTTGATGAGAAGTTTTGCGGTATTAATGTTCTCACTAACAACATATTGTGTTCTATCAACTGTATGTCGATTAGATTTTCTTAGAATCTTAGATTGATATATTCATTTAGTTGTTATTCTACCAAAAAAGAAAGAAAAGAAAACATGACCCTATATAGCTATGGCGGGACAAAGAATTGCATCCCATCTCATATGTTTTATGGGGGAACAAAGGGGTACCAACTAATAGTTCTTGCTAGTGCTACAAGTCCGAGGTATCCATATGTTTTTATTCAATTTATAGAACTTGAAAAGATAAATATTCTCAATGGTTGGAGACATGGGACTTCTGGTTTTCTTTTTTCTTATTCTTCAAGCCAATGATTATAGCTCTCAAAAGCAAGATAATGCAACATTGAGAAGGTGGTAACCTAATCATATAAGAATTTCTACCAAAACTTTTGCTACAATTCTTTAATCTTGGAGACTCCAAGGTTACCATAACGACTAGTTTTAAGGGTAGGTGTGCACGCACACGTGTTTTTGCATATCCTAACACTGGTTACTAAGTTAGATATAGCTTGGTAACCGGCCGACGGATTTGCACTTTCATAGTGAAAAAAATATCATATAATTTGAGTCAAGAAGACAACCTCTTGTTAGAAAAACGCCATATAGTTAAGAACTCTCTTGTGCCTTTAATTAGGAAATCTTGATGTGCATGGCAAATTTCATAATGTTTCTTATATGCAGTATTTATTAAAAAGAGCAAAGAATAAGTGAAGATTCTATAGGAACAACACTCTCCATTTGTACCACTAATAGCAGCACATGGAGAATCTTGAGCCACAAACAAACAATGATGAAGTTTTGAAAGGTCAAGCAATATATAAAGGGATCAATCTAAACCTTACAAGTAGTATTCTTATTCAAGGGCACTTTAGAGAGCATTATTTCTGTTGAGATATTCTGGCCATAATCTCACGATAAATGTTTTTCATAGAGGGTTCTCCGGTAGAGACGACTGATTGGCTTTTGTGGCCATGGACTTGGTTATAGATATGAAAATGTCCATTACTTTTCACACATAATCCAGAAGAAAACAAAGTACCAGGAAGATATGAACTTTTGAGTTTATACATATAAAACGACCAGCTTATTAGAGAATTACAAGATCCAGGACATGACAAAATGCTCTACAAGTGGCAAGTAAACAAGGGGCACTTGGTCCTTCCCAAATTCCAACCCTTTCCTAATTTTCGCATATTAGTGATACGTTAAATGTATTTCATATGCCAAAAGTTGGGTATAAATGTTCGTTTGTTATTCCAAGTACTTTGTAAAAGGTAGTTGACATGCTTGTTTTAAATAAGTATAGCCCAGTAAGATGTTTACAAAAGTGAATCAGTACAAAAATATCATACTCTCTAAAAGAACCTTAGTGTAACTTCAAAATGCATAGGTTTGCTGTAGCCAGCAGGGTGTTTTTAAATAATTGAATGTGTTTTTAAATAATTGAATGTGTTTTTTTCAACGTAATTACCGCAACCTTTTAAAACCAGAATTTAAAATAAGATAAGTCAGGGGATGTGCTTTGAAGTTTGGATAGTTGCATTATCTAATAATCAATCAGGTTTCTTAAAGCAACTTACCACATTATTATCCAAAATAAACTTTTAACGACCCTATATAATTAGTAAATTACAATAAAATCAGACTTTTGCATAACGCTCCAAATTAAAGTATACTTAAGGTGATATCTAAACAGCCTCGTAACATAAGGGATTGTTCTATCAATCTAAGAAAAAGATAAAGAAGGGTACCTCTACGTCTAGTCTACCTACGGTCAATTTGAAGTGTTCAAGTATATTGATTATATTTTACTTTTCCAATTATTGGGTCAAAGTTATATGTACTCAATAATTAGTTAATACGATGCATTAGAAAACTAATTACTAAGGCAAACGCAGAATCGCCTCTCTGAAAATAAGGTGGCTCAGTATTGACTATCTCATCATCCTACTCCTGCATATGATTCTCAATTCACATTCACAATACTTACTCAGATAGCGCGTATCCAAACACCCACAAAGAATATGAAAACTTCTTACAAATAAGGAAGCGTGCTTTGGATATATCCTTGTTCTAGTAAAGTGTCACAACCTAATACAAGTTCGTATAGAACCACAATTTATTTATCTTGCCTTTTATATGAAAGTATAACTCAAAAAGATGATGTTTAAATAAAATCATAACAATTCTAAATTAGTTTAGCAAAAACTATGTTCGAATAACACCGAACAAGGCTAGAGTACAGACCTCTACTTCTATGCATTTGTAGCAACCGAAGACACTTGATATCCTTGCACAAACTTCCGCAGCTTCTCAGTTTCACCAACTGCAGAAAGCCAATCATTTAAAATCTCCATAGTGACGTAATCAGGATTACATGATTGACTCGTCATCTGATCCATAAGTCTAAGTGCTATCCTCAACTTATTTTGACTTGAAAGCCCTTTAAACATAGCATTATATGTAGTAGTATTTGGTCTAACACCCTTCTGTAACATATTATCCATCAAAGTAAGCGCGTGTTCTATTTTACCACGTTTGCAAAGAGTGTCGATCAAGATATTGTAGATAACAGTATTGGGAGGAACCTTTGATGATATGAGCATTTCCTCATAAATATTCAAAGCCTCGTCAAGATTCCCAGCCAAGCAATATGCATGAATGAGAGTACTGTATGTGATTACAGTAGGCACATGCCCATCAATTATCATTTGCTTTAAAAACTTATAAGCAGACTCGAAATCGCCGTTTTTACTAAAGTATGAAATCAAAGTATTGTAAGTGACACCATCGGCTTTCACTCCAGTTTCTTCCATTTCTTTAAGAAGCTCAACCGCTTTCTCAAGCTTCTTTCGCCTACAAAACCCGCCAATTAAAGTGTTGTAAGTTGCAAGATCCATTCTGAATCCGGCTTTTTTCAATTTTGAAGCAATAACACTAGCATCATCTGGTCTTCCAGCTAGTGTTAAACCCGATATCAAACTATAATAAGCAAGTGCATCTGGAGAGCCTACGGATTCCATTTCATCAAACAAGCTCATTGCTTTTTCAATATTATTGACAGTACAAAAGGCAGAAATTAGAGTAGAGTAAGTAACTACGTTCCCTTTAATGCCCTTTTCTTCTTGCATTTTCCTAAAAAACTCCATTGCATTACCTATCCTTCCATGTTTACACATTCCATCCACCAAAGTGTTTACTGTGATCACGTTCTGATCCACACCGTTCTCGCTCATCTGATCAAAAAGTTCTAGACCCCATTCGATCTCACCAGATTTACAAAACCCGTCAATCAAACAGTTGTAAGTTACAACACTAGGGACACAACAACCATCCAACATCATCTGCTTCATTAACTCCAAACCTTCTTCTTGCCTACCAACTTTGCATAAACCGTCAATCAAAGTATTATAAAGAATCACATCCGGTTTAACAGCAATCCCCTCAGTGCCTTCCTTCATCTTTTTAAACATATCTAACGCATCATCCATCCTATGCGCCTTACACAAGTGATTCACCAACATCCCAAACGTCACAATATCCGGCTTAATACCATTCTCCTTCATCTCCTTCAACAACAAGTTTATCCTCTCATAGTTCCGCTCTTTCCCCAACCCCGACAGAAGCGCATTACACGGCGCAGCTTCCACTTTCCCAAACTTCATCAACTCACACAACAACTCCCAAGCTTTATCATTCTTATAACCCCTACACAGCTTCGTAACCAGCTTAGTCAGCCAAACACTATCAGGAAACACACCAAGCACTCCAAACCTTGGCAATAAATCAACAAACTTGTCACACTCTTTCCCATAATCCCATCTCAACAAAACCGGAAAAACGACATTTAAAACGAATTTTATCAAACGTTTGAACTAACTCTTGTAAGTGGTCTTTGGATCATATTGTTTGAAATAAATGGAAAACGAGTTGGTGCTTCATTTTGGGATTTTGGAACACTACTCAATATTCCGTTTGAAGGACATTGTTTTTATAACAATGAATGGTCTCTAAAATCCATCAATACACACAACACTACTCTAACAAAAGATCATCTCTATAAAAAATTAACCTATCTAACCTCAATCATATACAATATCACTAAGAAACGTCTCAATGGTTTCAAGTTTGCATTGGAGGATCCATGGATTCTCTTCGTAGAATAAATTTGTCCATATCTCAAAACGACACATTTTCTCATTCGTGAGAATATCATATCACCGTTGATATTGACAAAAAACTATTATCGGCTTGTGAAGCATATATGCTCTTTTGCATTGATTCCTTTACACCCTTCAACATCTCTCATTTCATCCTAAATTGAATAAATAACTTCAAACATCAATCTAATGGCATCTCGCCATATGGACTCTTGTTGTCAAAATTTCTTGACAAATTAAATGAATTTTCTTGAAATAATCACAAATTCTTCTCATATCCAACAACAATTAACTCCTTACATAATTCTTCAACTAATGAAATTCCAAAAGATATTCGATGTGTGCACCGTAATCATCACATGTAAATTAGATGTGGCAACATAACATGATTACTTGTTAGGACTATGTTGCCAGTAGAATGAAACTAGATATTATTATGATATATTCTAGTATGAGTATAACTTCTCTTTGTCATTATTGATGCTTGCTACATAATATTTCATGGACTTTTATGTCACTTATATGCTTCTACCAAGCTCTATTGCATGCATTTTCTTTGTAGCTAGAATATGGGATTCTTGAAAAGATGGGAAATGACACAACCTTCTTTACTATCTTCTTATTTTTGTACTACTCTGGAAAACAAGCGAAATATGTAGAATTTCGTAACTCTCCAAAAAACGGCCCCCAAAAACACACGGCGGCCCCCAAATATATATGGGACCACAACATGTTTATGGGACCGCCATCAGAAGGAGTTACAAAATTCGTCCTATCTCCTCTTTTTTAGCATCCCTGTCCCTATCTACTCCAGCCACAACTATATTTTACCTCTCCAAACACCATGCTTTGCATAAACTTTCCCTATTTAACAACATCACTTTATTCATCCTCCTCACCCTCAATCACTTATTCTCCTCTAAATTCTTCACTCCTCTTTTCTTATGTCCTCCTCTAGCAAAACTCCCCATGACTACTCACGAAAACACCGTAAGGAAATTCTTAAACCATGGAGATAAAATCATAATATTCCTTCCTTACCACCATCTCTTCCACATCATAGGACTCGCCTACTTCTCCCATCACCTTCAATTCCTTTTCATCTCCTTCACCTCTATAAAATCTAACTCAAAACCAAATAGTACATGATCTAAATGAACTTTATCACTTATTAAATCTCCTTGACATTAACCTTCAACAAGAAATTAAAGCCACCAATCCTTTACCTCCTACTTCACCTTGTATCCCTCCACCTAATTTAGATCAAGTAAACTTTCATTTGTGGTTTTGCCATTGTTGCTTACGAAGCCAAGATTCATTTGATATATTAAGAGATGATCTTAATCATATCAAATCTATCATCATTGTTCCCTCTACTCAATTCCCCTCCTCAATAACAACCTCATTACAATAATTGAGCATTTTAGAATGCTTAATTCGTCTAAATAATTAACAACCAACCTTTCGTTTATGGCATCTTCTAGATTTCAAGAATCTATAAGTCTAGCTTTATGTTCCAATGTGTCTTTATGTTATGTTTATCTACTTTATCTTGTATTTTTCATACCATCAAAGTATGAATCTACTTTATAATCGCTAGTATTGCTTACAATCCATGTGTCTTGTATGAGTTTCTTAGATATTAAATGAAACTACTTTATGGTTTACTTGCATGAATTGCCATTTTATACTAGTTGGGGATATATTCTTGCACTTGTACCTCTCACTTTGTTTTGTAGCAAGAATCCCATAAGATCGATCCCTTGGTGCCTCAAACGATTAGGGGCATACATCAAGGGGGAGTCTTGGCACCGTCGATCTCTTTCTTGGTGCCCTATTCAACGATCATCCTTTTTGACTTCGACAAAAAAGGGGAGAAATGGATCAAAACTCAGTAATAATTTAAAAACTTTATTTTTATATAAAATGAGTTTATATTTTTTCATCATCAAAAAGGGGGAGATTGTTAATACAAATAATGTCTAAAAACGTTATTTATATTTTTCGACCTCTTGATGTTTTGAAGATAACAAAATGTAAAAACGTTTACGATAACAATAAACGTTTACAAATTATTAATCGTAAATTTTCATTTCAAATGTAAATCACTTAAGGTATGTATAAACAAGTCATTAAACATGTTTACATGATCAAGAAAATAATTTTTCTTAACCATCGTTTTTTTACAAAAGTATTTTTACAAAAAATAATTACATAGAAAATACTTTATAATTAAAAATATGTTTTATTTAAACATATAAATTTGAATTTGGTTTTCCCCCCAAAATAGAACCTTTCATACCAGATAACACCTTCCCCGCTAAAAGACAAAAAGGGGAGCGTCAGTCTACGGCGGCCCCTGATAGGCCTGGTGGCCCCCAGATATATCTAGAACCGCCGGCAGTTACCGTTAGATTTTCCAGCCTATAAATACTACACTATTCCTAGCTGAAAAACAACTCTCTTTACACAAATTTTTTTCAGTATTCTTTCTCTCTCTAAAAATATTATTTCTATCACTAACTCTCTTGATCACTAACATTGTTTGATCTTGTTTTAAGTGATCCAATATTCTCTTTATCATCTCTCCTCTCCTATCTATCAAGTGCAAGAGAAGAACATTCATATTCGCCAAGAAATGAATTGTTATAGTCTAGTGATTTCTTCTTCATTCTTCTAAGAATCAAATCTCTATATTGATTATCTTGTGTGTTTGTGTAAATCAGATTGTGTGTAAATTTGATAGTGTAGATTTTATGAGTGTGTATAACTTGTGAAGTGGTAGATTGTTTCTAGCTAAGATTAGGACTCGACATTTAGCTTAGTGTCAGAAAATAACATAAGCGACGTGTAAACGGTTTTCTCTGCCTAAAGGGAGCTTGTTGACATAGTGAAATCTCGAGTCGGATACTCGAGGAGTGGAGTAGGGCGAAGAAGAGCTTTGTAGTCGAATCACTATAAATCTTGGTGTCTTGGTTTGATTTTTCCTTTCTTTAACTCTTTATATTGTTGTGACTCTTACTTAGTTAGTCTAGTTATTATTTGTAGTTATATATTGTTAGTTCATATTGTTGGTTGATTAAACATATAATCGAATCTAACGATTTTACAAGTAAACTTTTAAAACGTAAACTTAACCGGTAACTATTTAACTACCCTTCTAGTTTCCATACGTGGACTTGTAGAACACGCTAGAATTTAGAATCCTAGTAAACCTCTCCTAGACTCTGCTTGCAGATTACAAAACACGTTCTGGAATTATTAGTCTATGTCTCTAAGACATGCCCTAGTTTAACAAAACCTAGTAAGAAATTAGTAGCTGTCACACCAATGAACAAAACCATGAAAGTTATGTTTGGTGAACCTATCACATCATCAAGCAACATTCCTAGACACACTAATTCACTCAAAACATGAGAATCTAACCAACCTTTTTGCCTTTTACAGGAGTAAATAGTTCTACTACTAGTGCTAGCGGATCAAAGCCTTCAGGCAATACAAAGAAAAAGAGGATCACGCGACCACCAAGTAGAAATAAAAAGAATAAAGTAGAAGAACACCATAGGATCGTTAATTCTAGTTTAAATAAGAAGAATCGTGTTTCTAAACCTATCTGTAATGAAAATGTTAAGCATTCTATGTCTAATGCGAATTCTAGATTGATTTGTGCTACATGTAATGAATGTTTGTTTGCTAAAAATCATGATATGTGTGTTCTTGCTTATGTGATACATAGTGATCGTGAGTGTGAGCTTGTGTATCGAATCAAAATCGTGTTAATACATTCAAAAACAAAGTTTGGCAACCGTCGGTAAGTGTCGTTGAAATGATAAACAATGGAAACCTACAATAAGACCTTGCCCTATAGAGGGAAATAGGTGCATTTAACTAGAAATTACCTCCACTAGGAGGCAATGCCACCTAAAGAAACCCTGTCTAAAATCATTGTTGCACAAAAACCAGTAATTTGGGTCACAGCTCTGTAGAGAGAACTCAAACCAACACAACTAATAGTTCGAGTGGTCAATCTAGACAGAATGATCTAAAGATTTCTAACAGGAAACTCTAAACGCCAATCGAATTGTTGGATCCACTATTTTCTGATGGCCGATCGGCTTCTCGTATCGATAGTAGTATCATCTAAATCATCCTCTGAGTATTGACTCCGAAGTTGCCCCCAAGCATATGCCCGGACAATCGTTCTTGGCTCATCAACAGTCTTAGCATATGATCGTTCAGATCCGATGCTCCAACCATATGCGACCGTCAGAGTCGGAAATACATCATATGGGCAATGACTTATGGTTATAGGGTGATTACCAGATGGGGGAATGTTTTACCATTTTCTTAGGGGCTTACTAGTGAGAAAGGGTTAGAAACAAAACTTAAGTCTCTATAGAGATTTTGTGATTTAATCTTGAAAAAAAAAGGGTTGCTTTTATTCGGCAAACACACCTGCTATATTAGGGACTTAGAAGGTGTTGACCTACTCAAGGGATCAAGGGGTTCAAACTTATACACTTTGTCCTTGGATAATATGATGTTAGCCTCTCTAATTTGTCTCTTCTCCAAAGTCTCAAAGACCAAATCTTGGTTATGGTAATGAAGGTTGTCCCACCTAAACTTTGATTACATCACTACTCTTATCAAACAAGGTCTGGTCTGAGGACTTCCAAAACTAAAGTATCAAAAAGATCATTTATGCTCTGTCTATGCTCTAGGAAAAATAAAAAAACATTCCCATAAACCCAAAGCAAAAGACACTATCCAAGAAAAACTTTATTTGCTGCATATGGATCTGTGCGGACCAATGAGGATTCAGAGTATCAATGGGAGAAAATACATATTGGTTATTGTTGATGATTATTCTTAGTTTACATGGGTGAAATTTCGACGGTCAAAGGATGAAGTTCCGGCGTTCGTGATCAAATTTATGAAGATGATTCAAGTTCGTCTCAGTGCAACTGTTCGCAATATCTGAACTGATAATGGCACTGAATTTGCCAATCAAACACTACGAGCGTATTATGAAGATGTTGGAATCTCTTATCAAACATCCGTTGCTCGCACTCTACAATAGAATGACATTGTTGAAAGACGAAACCGTACTTTAGTGGAAGCTGGTCGTACTATGTTAATCTTCTCAAATGCTTCATTATTTCTTTGGGCAGAAGCAGTTGCAACAGCTTGCTATACCCAAAGGCGATCTCTAATCCGTAAACGTCACAACAAAACACCTTATGAACTTCTTCATGATTAGAAACCTCACTTATCATTTCTTCATGTCTTTGGTGCTCTATGTTATCCCAATAACGACAGTGAAGATAATGGTAAGTTAAAACCTAAAGCTGATATAGGATTCTTCGTTGGTTATGCTCCAACTAAGAAGGCATACCGAATCTACACCAGAGGACCCGTGTGATTATTGAAACAATTTCAGACAATTTGATGGAGCTGATGGACATATGGGTTTTTTTTGAACAATTAAGTTTTAAGACCGCCTAATTTTTGACTCTGAACATGCAGTTCTGAACTCGTGCCATGTGTTATATATAGTTTCTTTTGGGGGGTGGGGGGGGGGGGGAATAATAAAAAAATGTGTGTGGAGGGGGGGGTGGGGTTGGGGGGGGGGGGTATGTTTTTTAAATATAAATATATTTGGTGGGTGGGTGGGGTGTACTCTAGTTTTTGGGATAACATCTCTCCTCTCTAAACATAATTGTCTACTAATAAAGGATACTGGAGTTGTGTTTATTTTCTCCTATGTTTATAGTTCGGTATACATAACAAACTCGTGTTCTTCGGTTCCTTCCAGGTGCGAACGAATAGATCTTGTTGTTTTCAACCGGTACACAGTCATCAACACAATTGTTCAAGAGGATCCATCAACAAGTACCCTCACAAACTAATCAACAATCAACAATCTCAATCATTTCGTTATGGAGTTAAGAAGAGAAGCATGATAGTTATTTGCATTACTAGAACCGATCCTTACTTCAGTCTTCTAATTCCAGAACCAAGTTCTGAAGAATCGTCTTCACGAATTTTTATCTCTACCAATGTGCACTCAGTAAAGCAACCACAAGAACACATAGGAAAATGGACCAAGGATCATCTGCTCAAAAATGTTATTGGTGATCCTTCCAGAACTGTCTCCACAAGACTCCAACTACACACTGAAGCCCTGTTTTGTTACTATGATGCTTTCCTCTCCTCAGTTGAACCTAAAAGTTACGAAGATGCATTGATGGAATCTTGTTAGATTGAAGCCATGCAAGAAGAACTTAATGAGTTCAAACGTCTTGAGGTTTGGGAGCTCGTACCTCTTCCAGATCGTGTGATGATTATTACCTTGAAGTGGATTTAGAAGGTGAAATTAGATGAACTGGGAGGTGTTTTGAAAAACAAGGCAAGGTTGGTAGCACGTGGATATTGTCAAGAAGAAGGCATCAACTTTGAGAAATCTTTTGCTCCGGTTGCAAGACTCGAGGCCATTCGTATCTTCATCACATTTACCGCTCAAATGAACATAGTCGTCTACTAAATGGATGTGAAGACCGCGTTCTTGAATGGTATTCTACGAGAGGAGGTCCATGTCAGTCAACCAGATGGGTTTGTAGATCCAGAGAATCCCAATCACGTGTACACGCTAAAGAAAGTCATTGATGTGTCATTGTGCGCAGGTTGTTATTTAATAATTATCAAGTTTTAAATCTATATTTAGCTAACAAACCTAAAGACAACACCCTAACGGGCAGTGTACCCGGTCAAGATGTAGCTTCGCGGTAAGTAGGGTGTCATACACTAAGAACGAACGTTAACCTAATATTTTATCAGTATTTAAATCTATCTAGATTAGTCTATTTATTGGTTAAACGTATGTTGTACATATTTACTAATGGTGATGGGGGGTTTTCAGCCTGAGAGACTGGCACAGGTTTGGTGGTGACAAAGATTAATTCTAAACACAATAAACACGAAATCAAATAATCACAAGATAAAGGAACGACACAAGCCAAATAATAGAAAACTGTATTAACCATGTTAAATCTGATTAAATGTTGATTTGTTTGTTTAGTGCAATGGCTACTTATTTTGAGGCGGCATATCATTCTTAAGACTTAGGCGATTCTTCTTCCTAAGACCTAGATACGAACAATCATGTCACGATTAACGCATCCGCATAAAGCATCCATTAGTCTAATTATAATCTATCATAGGGAATTAAAGCAGTGGTGATCCTATTAATAACCTAGCCCATCTGGACTTTACCCACTTATTGCTTGATTTTGTTTTATACACCGGTAGTCCACCACCCAAATCAATACTAATTAATTAAGAACAATACTGGTTGAACAATTATCGGGTCACCTACCGGTCTAACTAAGCTCATAATCAAAGGGTAAGGACATGGTGTCATTTGTGATCCTATTGGTTCGGGCATACAAAACACAACATGGAGAGCTATCCCGGCATCTAGATTACGAGTTAAGTCTCACTAGACTCAGTTGAATGATATGTCGCATGTACAAGCACATAAACAAGTATAAGGCGATAAACATAATTAAACAAAAATGATAAATTAAGTAAGCCGGATTAAAATAAACCAAACATTATAATATTTATAACATGGCTAATACTCGAGGGTATTAGCCTACAATCATTGTAATTTTACAAGCATGATCAAACAATTAAGAATCAAATAATTAATAAAGTAAGAATTACATGATGTCTTCTACGGAATTATGGTTGGTACTTGACCATGGCTGCTCCTTATTTCTTGAGAAATTGACTTCAGAGTATATGGTATAGAGAATGTAATTTTTGCACCCTAAAACTCGTTTTTGAGTCTCGTATTTATAGTGTCTGAAAAATGCCTCGATACGCCATATGGAGTAAGGTGCATACGGCGTATGGGGTTAATTTCCTTAGAGTTTGCGATAAGATCAAATCAATCAAGATTAATTGCCATCAATCACGTTAACTTCATATCTTTGACTGACGACTAGCTGGGCATACAACGTATAGATGAAGAGTGATACGCCAAATCGGGAATTGATCTTACGCGTATTCTTATGATGAGCTGGCGCTGATATGCTGTATCTTCTTTACTGGATACGGCGTATGGTAACAGATAGAGTTTTCTTCAAATGTATTCATTTTAGCTCCAAAATTATGCCTTTAGCTTCGTCTTCACAAATCATTCCATAATAACTGCATTCATAAACTTTAAGCAATTAAGTACTATATCTTGCAATAAAAGTAGGTAAAATGTATGGGATAAATAATGGTAAAATGTGACTTTATTTAATGATATCAAATATCCCCCTACTTGAATCCTACTTGTTCTCAAGTAGACTTTAGAAAAGTTTTGAAAATGTATCCCAACCGAGGTTAAGGATTTTTCCATTAAGAATTTTTTTTGTTCTAACCACCTGTTCAAAACCAAGCACTTCACAAAATATGGAAATGAAAACACTAAGATCACTCAACTAATCTAGGGTGTAATATTTAAGTGGTACGCTCATTTGCTCAGTCGTGATTAGCTTCATATCATAAGCTTGGCAAGGATACACATCTCCACCTCTAGAGCTAAGGAGTAACAAGTCAAAAGGTAAACTAGTTATTTATAAATAGGCTTAGGGTTAGTCATTCTAAAATCCTTAGGATGAAGAATGATATAGGGTATGGACCTTCTGACTTTCACCGAAGGTCATCGTCCAACAAGGCAGCTAAGACATGTATACATGGCCATAACGACGGAATAGACATCCATGCTCGTACACAACCTCATTTGAGTAGATCCTAAGGTTAGTCATCAGGAAAGGGAAGTAAATGGTTGTTAAATAAAATTTACAAAACAAATAGTAAAGCCAACAAATAAGGTGCGATTGTTAGTAACTTTCCCGACCGTTCCATGACAAAGACTTAGACATACAAACAAATGCCTCGATCATAGAAATGACAAAGACAACCTAAGTTGGCGATCCCATAACGGTCAACTTCCCATACATCCCAAATTTTTACATACTTTACAAGATAAGTGGTGATGTCGCCCACATTTTACAATACTCTACATCGTTGATTGTATCAATGAATAATCGATCATTTTAAGTAATCTCATCGGTATAAGCTCAATGAACTAACTATCTTTCTTTTAGCTATTTTTTTCAACAATAATACATCATAAATCTCGGTGTAATTTCACCGTCTTCACTATCATCATTCGTCCGGCTAATTTTTTCCTTTTAACATTTCTTCTTCAGACATAACACATAATTACGAATGTAGTAAAATACATGAGCTACAAATATTCTCATTGCATTGTGCAATTTTCCCGACGATTATAGAGATAGAAAAATTTCAATTTGTGCATGAACTACAAAACTTTACACGAAAGCGACTAGCAACATTGATCAAAATAGGCTTTAATCTACACAGTAGGCTAAGGTGTAAAGGTGAAATGAAAGAATTTTAATTGGTGGGAAAAAGAAAGAAATGGCTCAACAGGTTGTTCTAGGGGTATCTTACTCTAAAAGTGAGAGTAAGCAAAATGGTTATACGGGGGTTAACTAACCAGTGTAGTTAGTTAATATTACAACATGTAGGCTTTTTGGTTTAATCCTAGAAATCTACCAGTTAAGCATGTTACTCCATCTAAATCCATAGTAATCATCATTGAGGTCTCGAGTGATATACCAGGCCAAGTTCTAAAGTCCACTAAAACACCGGCACACTCATATTTTTGTGAAATTTTTAGTAAGCAATTGAAAATGGAATATGCTTAATTCTCACAAATAGACATTAAGTGTTATAGTGTGCGAGGTAATGTAACTAGTTATTTTTCACCAAAAGTATGCTAATTTTTTTTTAATTTGGTCCATTTTTAAGCTTGTAGTATTTTATTTGTAAAAATAAGGACAAGTACGTTCTAATTCTCCATCTCCCCACTTAAATTATACAACGTCGTCGTTGGATAGATAAAAAAATTAAATAATATAGGAAACGGAATTAGAACGAAGAAACTCCCCTGATGGTTTGCTCCGGATGGTTCTCTATTTTGAGTGTTTTGAGCAAAAAGGTGTGTTGACGAGGGATTCAGAATGCCCATGAGAATTCAACATATTACATTTTCAGATTATACCATTAAGTCGATTCCTGTTACAGCAAGGTCCTGCATGAAAGTTTTGAAGACGTTCGTGCAATTTGTACTTCCGCTATCCTACAATACAAGCAAACAATTAAACACACACTTTACAGGTTACAATATGCCGTATCCCAAACCCTAGGATACGCCGTATGTAAACCTGTGAAAATAATTTAAATACTAGAAATTAAATACTGGAATTTAAAATACTGATAACGTCTAGACATACATACGCCGTGTCCTAAGGGGTTCGATACGCCGTATGTAATGTCTGGGAAGACAGACTCAACAATTAATTTAAATTTAAAAAATTTAAATGCGACAAACAATTAAAAAATAACTGGGTTGTCTCCCGAGAAGAACTTTTGTTTCAGCTCGTTGTTAAGTTTGACCTTTTCCTAACTTTTCACACACATTTGCCATTAATTTTTATGGTGCTTGAGTTTTCCATAAACTAATAATCCTGCGACGCTGAACTTACTACCAGTCTTGATTCTATCATACACAAATAAACAAAAATCATATCATAATATATATCAAAAGGATAATGGCAGTCAAGTTTCATATGTCAAATCAATATACAGTACGAGTCTACAAAATAGGATAATAATCAAGAGAGTAAAAGGGAGGGATCAAGGGTCGGGCTGGTCATCTGAATAGGGGACTGCTGAGGTGCTGGCATCATCTGTCGTACAGTGAGTACATCTCTGATATGGCAAACGCAAGCTACCTACAAGGGTCCTGTCAACGGCCGAATAAGTACGGCCACTGGCGTCCATGAGCTGTGTCATACAGTTGATCATCCAGGTGGAGAATATAGTCTGCTTAGTAATAGAGCACTCAACAACTCCTCACAAGCCTACAACACTCTACCGTAACTCACGCATCTCCTCCTCGGTCCTCTATGACATAGTCTAGGGCTGAGGAGCTGGTGGTGGTAGAGGTGCATGTGTGGGTGTTAGATCAGCCTGAGGATCCTCGTCATCAACAGGAGCATCCTTAGTGGCTCCATGGGCACCAACCGCAGCATCAGGTTGCCTCTTTGGTCTCGGACCTACCCAAGCACATATGTCTCCAAACCTCCCATGGATGTTGAGCTTGGCAAGCTCATGTAAATCAATCACTGGAAGCTCTCGGGAGATAACAGACAAACCCCTTAATCCCTCATCACTAACTAAACCAAAATGATCAGCAAGACGTCTAATGAAGTGCCCTCCAGACAACCTTGCTCCACTCTTCCTCCCCTCAACATGCCTAAACAGATACTGAGCTAATCGATATGGGACGTTGATAGTCCCCCGATCCATGCTCCTAAGATAAAAGAGATCAACACTTGTCACCTTCTCCGGCCGCTGTCATCTGCCAGAAATGGTGCATGCTATCATCTTGTGGCATAGTCTCCTCATAGGGTCTCTGATATGAACATAAGAGGGAGCCGCCCCTAAAAAATCTCTATCAAATGAAATCTCGATATGATAATCCCTTAAACCCCCCTTGTCAGGGACAAACCTCTCGCTCTCAGACTAGTATGCTCCAAAACCAGCATGTGCCATCTCCTGCTCAGTGTGTAATCCCAATGCCAGAATAAATTGTCTCCATGTCATCCTCCTCCTAACTCCTCCCAACTAAAAACATAGTGTATTAGCAACATCTAAACCCATCTCTATATCACTCATCCTGCAAGTACTAAGAAACTCTAAAATGAACTCGCGAACCAAAGGTGCTCGGATCCCAAACAATCTCCTCTAAGCATGACTCACAAATACCTGTTGTCCATCCTGCCCAATATACACCATCCTTAGTCTCACGGCCAGATCGTGTCTCATATCAGGAGTCATTCCCTTAAAATCTAGTATGTGCACCCGGTTAACCGATCTATCCTATATAGTCTTGAGTCTCTGCTTAAAGTTGTGCACGATGTCCTCAGTGTACCCCTCAACTTGATATCAAAGCCATGGATATCTTAGGTCACGGTGTGGTAAGGGTGCCGTATCTACAGAATAGACAAAGTTAGTACACAGATTCTGTGATAGAGACGAATACGGCGTATGAGTGTCAGTCAATACGCTGTATAGATGATACGACAAATGTACTAGGACAATACGCTGTATGGAGATTAACTATTAAGATTCTATATACTCCATATCCAAGGTAATGAATACGCAGTATATGTTAATTTTTTTAGAGGGGGGATCATTTAATACGCCATATCCGTATGGGATAGATACGCCGTATTACATCTAAAGAGAAAACAAAAATAGGGTTCTCAATTCCTTCCCGTTCATTCCCATCCTAATTATTTCGCAAAACTACTTATCAGCAGGCAATGTAGAAGAAAAACTATATTACGCCCATATGCAAAAGCCCCCTAAATTGTTTAACCCTAACCCTAATCTCAAATTATAATTCAAAAAATAAAGTAAAAGAAAGGGAAAAGCAATTATACCTGATGATCGAGAAATAAGGGCGAGGAATTGATCTCTGAGTTTTTTTACCGTGGGTTAATTTGTTTTACTTGAGAGTAGAAATGTGTGCGTGAAAGAAATGAGGCGTATACGCTAGGTTTTTATACCCAACAGAATACGCCGTATTGGGTTCTACACAATACGTCGTATTGGTTTTAAATCACAAAACGGCGTAAAAATGTTCGTAAATACTCTATTCAATTTTGGAGAACCAAATTTCCTTAATAGTAGATAAAGACATATCTGGCCTCTCCAATCTTCCCGTGTATAAAGAAACCGTCCTTATAATACCAGTTAGGATCAAACCGATGCCAATACGCACATATAAATTTTCTATAATAATTAATACATCCCGTTGTTTAATATAATTCCAATACATAGTATTAACGATAGCCCGTTGAAAAAACTCTTACATTATAGGTTTTTTTCTGAAATTGTCATGGACTTGTTTTCAAAGGCTCATGAGATCCATTGGTTTCAACATTTATTGTATTATATCTCTGAAGCTGAATTGTTTTGATTTCATCATTACCCTTGTCCTTAACTGATTTTAGATTCTTGGGAAAAGTTGTGTTTGAAGAAAAAGGGTTTTGTCCTACCTTATCAAGTTTGGACAATGATGTTTTGTTTTTCAGTTCATTGATATGCAGAGGAATTATGGATGGTTCCACCAATTCAGATGTTAGATTATCATTAAAAGCGATGGCAGGGAATTCATTCACGAATTCCTTAAAGAAGTCTAAATCATTAGAATAACTGACCGTAGGTTCTGGTGATGAAGGAAAATTAACCTTGTTATTATCGGTTTCTGAATCCATTTTTGAATAATCGATAGAAATTATTTTATAGGAAAATGAATTTTTGTCAAAAATCACCGTGTATTCTTCATCATCGGATTCGTCAAACGAAATTCTAAAGTCAATTGCACTTTCATTAAGAGGACTTACTGTGGGTTCATACGAGAGTGTTGTATCAGATTTTAATGTATTATCAAGGTCTATAGCAGAGAATTCAATTTCAGAATCTTCCTTTTCAGCTTCGTATTCCTCCATGGTCATTCCTTGTATCGTTTCACAGTAAGGTATCTCAGGTGATTGAGAGGGGATGGAATTTATGTTCCCCAAGACGATGGCTAGGAATTCAGCTTCGAAATCCGTGAATCATTCATCATTATCATAATCTCTCACTTTCCCGAACGTGGTAGTTTGCCAATTAAATGTCTCACCGTATCTTTGAGCTCTTTCTTCTTCTAGTTTGATGTACTCCTCCATGGTTATGTATGGGTCGTCCATTCTTACCTGTGATAAATTTGCTGTAGAGAAACAGTTAAATGGACCAATACGACGTATTCAGTAAACCAAATACGTCATATTTGAATACAAGAATGCAGGAATAAAAAAAATGCAATATATTAAACATACTATTAAATCATACAATTAGCAATCAGAATTAAATTAATTTACACTAAGCAAGTTAAAGGTTAAAATACTAATAAGTTTAAAGATTAAACAATTCACTCCTCGGCAACGGCGCCAAAAACTTGATGTGTCATTGTGCGTAGGTTGTTATTTAATGAATATCAAATTTTAAATTTAGCCGACACACCAAAAGATAACACTCTAACAGGCAGTGTACCCAATCAAGATGTAGCTTCGCGGTAAGTAGGGTGTCGAACACTAAGAGCGAACTTTAACCTAATATTCTATCAGTATTTTAATCTATCTAGATTAGTCTAATTACTAGTTAAACCTATGTTATACATATTTACTAGTGGTAATGGGGGGTTTTTAGCCTGAGAGACTAGCACAGGTTTGGTGGTGACAAAGATTAATTCTAAATATAATAAACACATAATCAAATAATCACAAGATAAAGGAACGGTACAAGCCAAATAACAGAAAATGGTATTAACCATATTAAATCCGATTAAATGTTGATTTGTTTGTTTAGTGTAATGGTTACTTATTTCGAGGCGGCATATCATTCTTAAGACTTAGGCGGTTCTTCTTTCTAAGACCTAGATACGAACAATCCTGTCACGATTAACGCATCCGCATAAAGCATCCATTAGTCTAATTATAATCTATCATAGGGAGTTAAAGCAGTGGTGATCCTGTTAATACCCTAGCCCATCAAGACTTTATCCACTTATCGCTTGATGTTGTTTTATACAACGGTAGTCCACCACCCAAATCAATACCAATTAATTAAGAACAATACTAGTTGAACAATTATTGGGTTACCTGACGGACTAACTAAGCTCATAATCAAAGGGTAAGGACATGGTGTCATTTGTTATCCTATTGGTCCGAGTATACAAAACACAACATGGAGATCTATCCCGGCATCTAGATTACGGGTTAAGTCTCACTAGACCTAGTTGAATGATAGGTCGCATGTATAAGCACATAAACAAGTATAAGGCGATAAACATAATTAAACAACAACGATAAATTAAGTAAGCCAGATTAAAACAAACCAAACATTATAATCTTCATTAACATGGCTAATACCCGAGGGTATTAGCCCACAATCATTGTAATTTTACAAGCGTGATCAAACAATTAAGAATCAAATGATTAAGAAAGTAAGAATTACACGATGTCTTCTATGGAATTATGGTTGGTGCTTGACCTTGGCTACTCCTTATTTCTTGAGAAAATCAACTTCAGAGTGTATGGTATAGAGAATGTGATTTTTGCACCCTGAAACTCATTTTTGAGTCTCGTATTTATAGTGTTTGAAAAATGCCTCGATACGCCGTATGGAGTAAGGTACATACGGTGTATGGGGTAATTTCCTTGGAGTGTGTGATAAGATCAAATCAATCAAGATTAATTGCCATCAATCACATTAACTTCATATCTTTGACTGATGACGAGCTTGGCATACAGCGTATAGGTGAAGAGTGATACGTCAAATAAGGAATTAATCGTATGCGTATTCTTGTGATGGGTTAGAGCTGATACGCCGTATCTTCTTTGCTAGATACGGCGTATGGTACGAGATAGAGTTTTCTTTAAATGTCTTCGTTTTAGCTCTAGAATTGCGCCTTTTAGCTTCATCTTCACAAATCATTCCATAATTACTGCAATCATAAACTTTAAGCAATTAAGTACTAATATCTTGCAATAATTATATAAAAGTGGGTAAAATGTATGGGATAAATGATGGTAACATGTGACATTATTTGATGATATCAGCCCATTCTCTTTGTCACTATCATCTTCAGAAGTGTTTTGAATGTATCTTCTTTTCCTTGACTTCATCTTTTTCCTTGTACCAAGTTTTCTCTTTTTCTTACTTTCTTCTTCTTTGCTTTCCTCCCGGAACTTCTGCTTTATACTCTCATTCTTTACTTCTTCTTTTACTATCCTCCTTTATTATTTATCTTTAGTAGAGAAAAATCAACTCCTTTATCATTCATCCTTTTGATCATTTTCATCTTCAGCACAGACCCAATAGAGATTAAAATTTCATTTGGACCTCTTAATTCTTCTCTTTTACGCAACAAAGCTGTACTTCCTCAAAATTCTTTGATTTTTCACTGTCAGCATGCTTGAAGTTTCCACATGCTTTAAAGTATGGTCATCATTTGTTTTTTAATGATTCTTTGTTGGTGTTCTGTTCCTGATAGGCTTCGATCTTTGTTGGAGGCTAAGGGATCTACTTTTGAGCAGAATTATGGTCATGATAGGGGAACATTTGCTCTTTCTTCTATTGTAAAATGCTCTCTTTCTTGTTTTGAAGCCTCTCAGCAAGAAGTCTCAATCTGCTCAAATTCCTTGCCCTTCTATATCATCAAAATTTCTTATGAGAGCTTCAATGGCAGCTTTATTTTCAGCTCTTCTTATGCGTTCCTTTCACCTTCCCATTTTGTTCTTGTATTTTCCTAGCCATCTCTTCATCACTTTTAAGCTGTTTAAACTTCTTCTCAGCTTCAGGAATACCATCAGATTCACTTTTAGATTCATCCTCCTCTTCTATTTTCTTCTTTCCTTTGTCTTTTGGATCAATCTTTGGAAGAGGCTTTAATGTCAGAAGTGATTGATAGGAGGTTAGGTCTAGGTCTGTAGCTTCTTCAAACTAATTTCCCTACAATCTCTAGACTCCTTTCTCCTTTCTCTGAAACATGCCTTGGCTTAGACTCATGTTTGAGAAGAAAGCCTTAGCTATTGTATCATCATCTCTGAAAGATGGTAGAGTTAGGTGTTGAGTCGCTTGAGTAGCATTCCTTTCGGCTTGAGCAGCAATTTCTTCTTCAGTACCTTTCTTATGCCCATCAGTACTTTCAACTTTCTCTTCAGTACCTTCAATGTACTCTTTACTACCTTCAAAGTTCTCTACAGTATCTTTATTTTGCTCTTCAGTACCTTCAGTCAGTACTAACTATTGGTCTGTCAGTACTAACTTTTTCAATGTCAGTACTAACTCCTTCCTTGTCAGTACTAAGTACATCTTCAGTACTAAGTACATTCTCCTCCATCTCCTTGTCTTCATCCACTATTTCCCTTGTCCTCCCTTCATCTTGAGCATTGTCAGTTTCCATGTGATCAACTGTATCTTCAGGCATTTCATCAAACAGAGGATCTCTTTGAACTGATGATTCACCTTTTGCAAACTTCCTCCCTTGTTTGGATACAGACTCTTTGTGCACCTTATGTTTCTTTGAGAGGCTCTTCCTTGGGAATCTTTGCTTCAATGAGACACTTTTCAGATATGCTTTATGGTGTTTGATGACAGGTTTAGACTGCTTCTTGAGCTTTGTGATCTGAGCCTTCAAGGCTTGTATTTCCTTGGCTTGATCTGAAACCTGTTTACACAAAGATAGACAAATATCATAGACACTTTGGATAGTCATGTCATCCTCATTCCCTGAAAGGGATTTATCACTGGATGAATGACCTCCAAGATTCTCACCAGAAGTTTCTGGGATAGAATCAGGAATATTAGGAGTGGGTGAAGGTCTTGGGGATAGGTTAGGCTGGTGCTCAATAGGTACCTCACTAGTTTGAGCAGGGGATGAGTCAGTCTGTGGCTCATAAGGTACTTCACTAGTGGGAACAGGGGAGGGTGTAGGTTGTGCTTCAGATGGTCTTTCTGAAGAAACACCCTCATCCTGAGTTGGTTGTACCAACATAGTAGCAAACAAAGGGGTGACTTTCCCTGAGAAATGTTTACCCTTCTTAACCATGAAAGAAAAGACTTTACTAGTTAAAGTATTTACAGGAAAATGATCTAAAGGTACAGACACATTATCTAGTTGTTTACCTAAAAAGATAGAAATAAAACGTGGGTACATTACAAACTTCTTCTTAGCATCTAAATGTCTAAGCATACCATCAAAGATTAATTTAGAAAAATTATACTTCTGATTAGATGTTAAACATATGACAGCAGTGGCAATGTTAGTAGGAATTTGATCCCAAGAGGTACTTTTGGAACTAAGACAATGATTAATTGTATGAAATAAAAACCTCCATTGGGGTGAAAACAAAGCTTTATTAAATGTTAACACTGTTAAATCCCCCTCATACCCCATTAGCTGTATAGCATCAAATATAGCCTGATTAGGTAATGAGTCTATCCCATCAGCATCATCAAAAAGAAGATCACTTCTTATTGATGCCTCAGAGATAGACACAGACTTGCCAGCTACTTTGGCAGTAATGTGCCTAACATTGTTGAGTATTTTGGACTTAGCAGACGTCCAAAACTGTTCAACAAATGTAGTAGATACAACAGAACTTACAGTGAGAGCATGATGAATGGAACTACGCTTAAGAAAATCAATGATCTCATGGAACTCTGCATTGCCTTCAGTCTTTTCCAAATACGCGACCATGTTGTGCTTAGGACATGACTCAAGAACAGCCATTGTTGTTGGAAGAGTGATCGTCGTGAAGAGAGAAATTAGGGCTTGTATATTCGAATGTAGTTAAGAGAGATTGCGTAAGATTACATAAGGAACTGTGCAATTGAGTTGGGTTTATATAGGTTTAGGAGACCTAATTTCAAGGAAACCGTTTCAATTTACACTTTGTACCCTTGGCGGTATTTTTCTTCAACGTCTCTATAGCGGTACAAACTTTGCCCAGCGGTACTAACTTTGCACTGTCGGTACTAACTTTATCCAATCAAAGAATGAACAATGTAGGTAACAAGAGTGCTTCAGTACCATTAAAAACTCTTCGCAATCACTCTATAAAACCTCTCACACCTTTTGAAAAGCAGCACCTATGATTAAAATGTATCCGGACACCAAAAACTTTATACAAACTATACAAGTCATCAAACTTCCTCCCTTTAACCAATGCAACTTATGGATTGATCATCCCAATTGAAACCACCAAGAACTGGAACCGACTAACATCAAATGCCTTGGTGAGTAGATCAGCTACATTGTCATCAGTGTGGATTTTAAGCACTTGGATCAATTTCTTCTCATAAGCATCTCTGATGAAGTGATGTCTAATAGCAATGTGCTTCGTTTTGGAATGATAAACTGGATTCTTTACAATGCAAATGGTGCTTTCATTATCAATGTAGATTTTTGTGTTCATGAAGTTGAACCCATAGTCTAACATTTGATTTTGAATCCACAAAACTTGCCCACAACAGCTTGCAGCAGCAACATATTCTGCTTCTGTAGTAGAAGTAGCCACAATGGTCTGCTTTTTGCATTGCCAAGAAATGAGTCTCCTGCCAAGAAATTGACAACCTCCTGTTGTGGATTTCCTGTCAAGATTTGCTCCAGCATAGTCACTATCTGAGTAGGATTCCAGGTCAAATGAAGACACTCTAGGATACCAAAGACCCAGTTTGGGTTTGCCCTTTAGGTACCTAAAAATTCTCTTGACAGCACTTAGATGGGAGGACTTTGGAGTGACCTGAAACCTAGAACAAGCACAGACTGCAAACATAATATCAGGCCTAGAAGCAGTCAAGTACATTAAAGAGCCAATCATGGACCTATAGAGATGGACATCCACATCACTGGCTTCCTCATCCTTGACTAAAGGCTTCTGAGTCTCAATTGGTGTACTAGCAGTCTTAACATTTGCAAAGTCAAACTTCTTCAGGATTTCTGCAACATACTTATCCTGACTAATAAAGATACCATCTTCCTTCTGTTTGACTTGTAATCCAAGAAAGAAAGTGAGCTCTCCCATTGAACTCATCTGAAATCTACTCTTCATTAATGCCTCAAACTCATCACACCAAGATTTCTTTGTAGACCCAAAGATGATATCATCCACATAGACTTGAACTAGTATGATATCATGTTTGTCCTTCTTTAGGAAGAGAGTTTTGTCAATTGTTCCTCTTCTGTATCCATTCTTCAACAAGAAAGTGGATAAAGTAGCATACCAGGCTCTTGGAGCTTGATGTAGTCCATAGAGAGCTTTTACCACTTTGTAGACTTTCTGGGGATATTTAGGATCTAGAAAACCTGGTGGTTGAGACACATATACCTCCTCATCTATTTTCCCATAAAGAAAGGCACTTTTCACATCCATTTGATAGACTACAAAGCCCATATATGAGGCAAAGGCTAAAAAGATCCTTATGGCTTCAAGTCTGGCCACAGGAGCAAAAACCTCATCATAGTCTATCCCTTCCTCTTGCCTATGTCCCTGAGCAACTAACCTTGCTTTATTTCTGACAACAACTCCTCTTTCATCCTTCTTATTTCGATAAACCCACTTTGTACCGATAGCCTTCTTCCCATAAGGCAAATCTACTAAGACCCAAACTTTCTGTATCTCAAACTGCAACAATTCTTCCTGCATAGCATCAACCCAACTTTCATCTTCAAGAGCTTCTGAAATCTTCTTGGGTTCATGTTGAGATAGGAAACAAGCAAATAAGCAATGATGGAAGTCCTTATGGTTAGTTCTCTTTTGCTTTTGAACATAGCTAACAAAAGCATGAGCTCCAGAACTTGTATTTACTTTGCTTCTTGTTTGAACTGCTGAGGTTGGATCTCCTAGAATAAGTGCTTTAGGATGAGAGGAGTGAATCCTTGATGTGGGAATAGGACTAACATTCACAACAGATTCCAAGTTTGTGAAGTCAGCCACTGCACCCTCATCATCATAAGAAGAAGTAGTGAAGATACCATCAGTGGAATTTTGATAAATATCCTCAAGTGGAGGTATTTCTGAATCATCTTCTTCAGGATGTGTTGGATCAGCAAGAGATAGTCCCTCATAAGGACTGGCAGTACTAACTGGTAAGCTAACAGTATTAACTAGGTTAGTACTGCTAGCTTTAGCTGGTGTGCTAACAGTACTAAAAATGTTAGTACTGCTAGGCTTAGCAGCTCCTTCTTTTATCACTAAGTGCTCAAACTTCTTCCTGAGAGCTTCAGCTTCCTCATTAGCCTCCTTTTCTTGCCTCTTAAGTCTTTCAAGGTCATCCATAAAGACTTGTTCTTCCTCTCTTGGACCTTCTCTCTTATCATCTGTTGTTAATGCTGGAGTGATTGTTGAAGAATAAGAAGGCCATATTGGCAGTACAAAACAGTCTTGAGCAGATTCATCTTCTTTGTCAGAATCCCCTGCATCAATAATCTCTTCTGTACCTGCATTTTGGTTAGCTTCTTGTTGACCTGCATGTAGGTTAGCTTGATTCTCTGAACTAACAGGATGATAATTCATAGAATCAGTTAAATAATCAAGATCAAAAAGCCAAGTTGGTCCTTTCCCTGCAACATTTGGTTTGTTCTCTAAAAAGGTGATGTGCAGGTTTTCTTCAACTCTTTTGGTTTCTAAATTGTATACCCTAAAAGCCTTGCTTTGTAGAGAATACCCAACTAAAAACCCTTCATCTGATTTTCCAGCAAACTTGCCAAGGTGGTCAATGGTATTCAAGATGGTCACATGGCACCCAAAAGGTCTTATATAACTTATAATTGGTATCTTACCAGTTAAAAGTTCATAAGGTGTCTTATTATGAGGCTTGGTCACTAATACCCTATTTAGAACATAACAAGCAGTACTAACTGCTTCAGCCCAAAAAGTGTTAGGTAAGAATGAATCTGCAAGCATGGTCCTAGCAGCCTCAATTAGGGTCTTGTTCTTTCTCTCAGCAACTCCATTTTGTTGTGGAGTTCTGGCATTACTGTATTCCCTCTTGATCCCTTTTAACCCACAGAATTCAATAACATCTCTGTTCTTAAATTCTGTACCATTATCACTTCTAATGGTTTTAACTTTTTGATTCAATTGGTTCTCTATCTGTCTTATAAAGTCCTTAAGGATTGCACTAGTTTCATCCTTAGTTCTTAAGAAAAATACCCAACTAAACCTGCTAAAATCATCAGTGATTACTAGGCAATAGGTCTTATGGTTTAAACTCCTTACAGATGTAGGTCCAAACAAATCCATAGAATTTGTAAGGAGTGGCTAATAGAGCTTACTACTTTGGCCTTACAGGAGGCCTTGTGTTGCTTTCCTTTCTGACAAGCAACACAAGTGTGGTCATTTTGAAAAAGCTTTGAAGGTAAACCTCTTACAAGGTTTCCCTTTACAAGTTTGTTTAGATTTTTTGAAATTAACATGACCACAACCTCCTATACATTTGTAATTCATCACTGTATCCATTGCAATTAAACAAGCCATCCTCATGAAGGAACAATGTCTCTAAAATGTGAAGCTGTACATATTTGTTTTGTCTGGGGATTTTTAAGTAATACTTGATTTTCATCAGGTAACTTAAATCCAGGAGACAAAACAAGACATTCAGAATCAGTAAACAGAACCTTGTTCTTTTTGTCACACATTTGTGACACAGAAAAAAGATTGAAATGCTGAAGTTCTTTCACAAAGCACACATCCTCAAAATCTAACTTTCCAGTTTTTATTTTACCCTTACCAGTGATATAACCTTTACTACCTCCAAAAGCAACAGGGCCACCATTAAAATCTTGAAACTCAGCAAGATAGGCCTTGTTTCCAGTCATGTGCCTGGAACATCCACTATCAACAATTCCTTTATTCTTTAGAGCTCTATGTGGATAATCCTGCACATGTAAAAATAGATAGTTAGTTTCTTCTTAGGGACCCAAGCCTGTTTGGGCTTGAGTCTGCCTAGTGGATCTTTGAAAGTGTAACAATTTCCAAGACTGGATCCACTATTGTATTTGGATCCACCATGGTATCTTTGTGGTCTCCAATTACAACCTGCTGAGGACTTAACAGCAGTTTCCCTTTTTCCCCCAACAGTACTAACTGCATTTACCTTAGCAGTATTAAACTTTTGATTTGAAACATTTGGTCTAAGTACTGTTGTCTTTTTGAAAGGCCTTGTGGATGGAGAATGAGTTTTTTGAAAAACATTTGCTGGTCTAACTCTATTCACAATGGGCTTAACAGTATTAACTTTCATGGCAGTACTAGTTAGTACTGTCTGTCTGTTAACACTTTGCCTAGCAGTACTAAAATTTTTAGTACCGCTAGTTCTAGCAGTATTAACTGGAATTATACCAGTTCTAGTTAGTACTGCTGAAGGAACAAATTGGTTTTGTTTATTCACTCTTTTCACATTATTCCAACCATTGTTTAAGTCAGCTTTTCTTGCCATCCTCTTCTCATGAAAATCACAATCTCTAATCAAATGATTAAGACTACCACATACAAAACATGCTCTTACAGCAAACCCATACCCTAAATCTTTCTTATCAACTTTAGGTTTTTGACTATGTGTGTATTGACTTTTAACATTTTCCCTAGGAGTTTTTACTTGCTGGTTAGCAAAACTAGGTGTTTCTTGTTGTTTTGTTGGTATAGACACACACTCATCTTCACTATCTGATTCATACTCCTCAATGATAGGAGCATATAAAAAAAAAAAAAAAAAAAAAAAAAGACCAGACCTTAGGTTGACTTTCTACATTAGATTCATTGACAACTGGTTCAGTCACTAGTTCAGAAGATTTTGTACTAATGTTAGATTCACAGGTATCAATTTCACTTGATTGGGATTCAGATTCACTAGGTTGAGTCTGTTTTGGACCATATGTAAACTGTGAGTAATCTATTTCAATTTCAGGTCCAGAGGGCATATAATTCCCTGTCATGGGTGGGGGTACAGCATGCATTCCTTGTGCAAACCTATCATACACAGGCTGGTTTTCTATATCACTCTCTTTATTCATAAAAACACTTTGCAACACTTCATTTTCATAACTCAAAATACCATCATATCTTGTCCCCATACCAAGCCTAAACTATCATTACACTCATTTGGGTATTTAGCAGTTTAATAAGATTTTTAGAAGTTAAGCCATTTTCTACTTTAGCCTTTAAATCTTCTTTTTCTTTTTGAGCTATCTTGCTAATAATTTCTTAGGTATGTGAGAACATCTAATTTATCATCTAAATCAATTTTTTCATAAAACTGTATCTTTTGTTTCATACCAAAGTTGTCCTTGTTGATGAGCAACTAACTGTGCTTCAACTTTCTTAAGACCTTGAGAGTATGCTTTTATTTCTATGCTTGCATCACTAAGTTGTTCTCTTTGAGCATCATACAATTTTTTAAGACTAGCATAAGACTCTTTACATTTATTTGAACATGAAATTACCTCTGTGTCTGAGTCTGAGCTGTTGCAAGCCATCAACAGGCAAAACTCATCTTCTGAATGATTTGTCCAATCCACACCTTCTCCATCAACTGTCACCAATGCCTTAGAATCCTCCTTTTGTCCAGTTCTGCTCCCATCCTTGTTTCTAGAATTCCATGCATCCCTCCTCCTGTTATCTTGAGTTCCACTTGATCGACACTCCTAGCAAATCCTGTCTGTGACAATATGTAGCATTCCCACTTGGATTTATCAAACCCCAACACTTCTTTTTGCATCAAATTGTAACTTTCTTCCAGTCTTCTTGTAAAACTTTTTCATTCTCATTGATATCATGGCCACTTGCCACTTCAAGTCCATTTCTTCAAGGTCATATTCATCAATCTGTTCCAAGTCCTCATGATCCAATTGAGGGCAGCTAGATTGATTAGCAAGAAGTGAGTATGATGAAGTTTGTTCATACTTTGTGTTTTGACCAGAAAGATTAGGAACACTATAAGCGGTACTAACTTCATTAGTACTGCTGGTGTTCTCAGAGACAAAAGCTATATTTTGTGGGCTTGAGGATGATGATGCAGTAGAGCCTTTTATATCACTCTCAAAGACTCTTAGATTATTGTATAAATCATCAAAACTAAGACTGTCTACCCCTGGTTTGGTTCTCATAATAAGGGAAACTTGTGACCAGGCAGAAGGTAGAGATCTTAGGAACTTTTGATTAGCATCCTCAGTAGATACACCTGCTCCATGGAATCACTTAACTGACTTAGAAGACTTTGGAACCTGTCATAACCTTTGTGAAGCCCTTCTGTGTTGGATACTGAGAATCCTTCAAACTGTTGCTTCAAGATATACTTTTGCATCTTCTTGGATTCGTCATTTCCACCAAATCTTGATTTAATGGCATCCCACATTTCTTTTGCATCTGTCATCTTATGGAACTTAGCAAGTGACTCTGTAGGCCATAAGCAAGGTGGTCCTTGCTTTTTCTCTCTCTTTCTCTGGCGACTATCCTTCTGCCAGGTCTAGATGCAAAACTTAATTTACCTGATGTATCGGTATGATTGATTACAGGACCATTCCCATTTTGTATTACCTCCCAGATTGGATAGTCTGTATGGGCCAAATAGTGCTCCATCTTCATAGCCCAGATGTCATATTCTCCCTTTTTGAGAATAGGCAGCTTGATGGTTGAAACTGTATGAGGAGTTTGTTGGGTTGGTGTTTGTGATGATGGTGGAGGTGGTGGTGGTGGTGGAATTTCATCTTGTAATGATGATGCAGACATGTTTAGTTTAGTAGAATGAGAGTTTGATTTGATTGTTCTTCTTATTCAGAGTTTCTCACAGGCTCTGATACCACTTGTGAGTCCCTTTTAGGAATAGATCTCTGCAGCCTATTAAGGTTGATAGCCAAGATGTATAAATACAACTGACTATATAGAAACACTGATTATGAATACTATGTGTTAATGCGGAATCTTAACACAAGTACTAAGAAAAACAATGTATAACTAAATAACAACTTCTATTAATCTGCTTTGAAACGATTACAGATTACTAACTATTTTAGATATGATATTGTATGAGATTTCTTCAGGTCGTACCTAACTATGCTCAGAGAAATCCTTTTATAGACTAAGGATAAACTCTCACAAGCTTACAAATCGCTAACAGATAACACATATCTTTTCCTAGAATATCTCATACATATCTCATAAACGGTACTAACTATTTTCTAACTAACGGTACTAACTAATTCAACAGTACTTACATTTTGTACTGTCGGTACTAACTATAACTAACAGTACTAACTATTTGTACTGTCGGTACTAACTTACTAAAACATAAATCCTAACAATATGTCTCATAACCACCAGGTTTTCTAGATCCTAAATATCCTCAGAAAGTCTACAAAAAGTTTTTTTTAAAAAGCGCTCTGATGGGATACATCACTCCCTGAGCTGTAATGCTACTTTATCACTTTCTTGTTGAAGAAGGAACAGAAAGGTATCTATTGACAAAACTCTCTTCATAAAAAAAGTAAAATAGACCAAACATGATATCATACTAGTTCAAGTCTATGTGGATGATATCATCTTTGGGTCTACAAAGAAATCTTGGTGTGATGAGTTTGAAGCATTAATGAAGAGTAAATTTCAGATGAGTTCAATGGGAGAGCTTACTTTCTTTCTTGGATTACAAGTCAAACAGAAAGCAGATGGTATCTTTATTAGTCAGGATAAGTATGTTGCAGAAATCCTGAAGAAGTTTGACTTTGCAAATGTTAAGACTGCTAGTACACCAATTGAGACTCATAAGCCTTTAGTCAAGGATAAGGATGCCAGTGATGTAGATGTCCATCTCTATAGGTCCATGATTGGCTCTTTAATGTACTTGACTGCTTCTAGGCCTGATATTATGTTTGCAGTCTGTGCTTGTTCTAGGTTTCAGGTCACTCCAAAGTCCTCCCATCTAAGTGCTGTCAAGAGAATTTTTAGGTATCTAAAGGGCAAACCCAAACTGGGTCTTTGGTATCCTAGAGTGTCTTCATTTGACCTAGAATCCTACTCAGATAGTGACTATGCTGGAGCAAATCTTGACAGGAAATCCACAACAGGAGGTTGTCAATTTCTTGGCAGGAGACTCATTTCTTGGCAATGGCAAACAGCAGACCATTAATTGCTACTTCTACACAGAAGCAGAATAGTTGCTGCTGCAAGCTGTTGTGAGCAAGTTTTAATAGGATTCCAAATCAAATGTTAGACAATGGGTTTCAACTTCAAGAACACAAAAATCATATTGGATAATGAAAGCACCATTGCAATTGTAAAGAATCCAGTATATCATTCCAAAACAAAGCACATTGCTATTAGGCACCACTTCATAAGAGATGCTTATGAAAAGAAACTAATTCAGGTGCTTAAAATCCACACTGATGACAATGTAGCTGATCTACTAACCAAGGCATTTGATGTTAGCAGGTTTCAGTTCTTGGTTGTTACTATTGGGATGATAAATCCATAGGCTGCATTGGTTAAAGGGAGGCAATATGCTGTGTTGTATAGTTTGTATGAAGAAACATGTTAACCATAGGTGATACATTTCTAGAGGTTTGATAGAACTTAGAGAGTCATTTAGAAAAGTTATTGATGGTACTGCAGCACTCCCGATACTTACATTGTTCATTCTTTGGTTGAACAAAGTTAGTACCGACAGTGCAAAGTTAGTACCGATGGGCAAAGTTTAATACCGCTATATGATGTTGAAGAAAATACCGCCAAGGGAAACAATTGTAAATGAATCGGTTCCTAAAATTAGGTCTCTAAACCTAATATAAACCATCTCAATTGCACAGATTCCCATACGCAATCTCTCTAAACTACATTCGTATCTACAAGCCCTAATATCTCTCTTAACGACGATCTCTCTTTCAACTACAATGGCTGTTCTTGATTCATGTCCTAAGCACAACATGGTCGCGTATTTGGAGAAGTCTGAAGGGAATGCAGAGTTTCACGAGATCATTGATTTTCTTAAGCGCAGTTCCATTCATCATGCTCTCACTGTAAGTCCTGTTGTTTCTACTACATTTGTTGAACAGTTTTGGACGTCTGCTAAGGTTCCCAAAAAATAATCAACTCTGTTAGGCCGCACAGTACGACAACAGTAGCTGGCAAGTCTGTGTCTATCTCTGAGGCATCAATAAGAAGTGATCTTCTTTTTGATGATGCTGATGGGATAGACTCATTACCCAATCAGGCTATATTTGATGCTATATAGCTTATGGGGTATGAAGGGGATTTAACAGTGTTAACATTTAATAAAGCTTTGTTTTCACCCCAATGGAGGTTTTTATTTCATACAATGAATCATTGTCTTAGTTCAAAAAGCACCTCTTGGGATCAAATTCCTACTAATATTGCCACTGCTGTCATTTGTTTGACATCTAATCAGAAGTATAATTTTTCCAAATTAATCTTTGATGGTATGCTTAGACATTTAGATGCTAAAAAGAAGTTTGTAATGTACCCACGTTTTATTTCTATCTTTTTAGGTAAACAACTAGCTAATGTGTCTGTACCTTTAGATCATTTTCCTGTAAATACTTTAACTAGTAAAGTCTTTTCTTTCATGGTTAAAAAGGGTAAACATTTCTCAGGGAAAGTCACCCCTTTGTTTGCTACTATGTTGGTACAACCAACTCAGGATGAGGGTGTTCCTTCAGAAAGACCATCTGAAGCACAACCTACAACCTACACCCTCTCCTACTCCTACTAGTGAAGTACCTCATGAGACACAGCCTGACTCATCTCCTGCTCACACTAGTGAGGTACCTCTTGAGCAACAGACTGACCCATCCCCAAGACCTTCACCCTCTCCTATCATTCCTGATTCTATTCCAGAAACTTCTGGTGGGAATCTTGGAGGTCATTCATCCAGTGATAAATCCCTTTCAGGGAATGAGGGTGAAATGACACTCCAAAGTGTCTATGATCTTTGTCTCTCTTTATGTGCACAGGTTTCAGATCAAGCCAAGGAAATACAACACTTGAAGGCTCAGATCAAAAAGCTCAAGAAGCAAGCTAAACCTGCCATCCACCACCATAGAGCATGGCTGAAAAATGTCTCCTTGAAGCAAAGATTGATAAGAAAGAACTTCCCCAAGAAACAAAGGGTACACAAAGAGTCTATATCCAAACAAGGGAGGAAGTTTGCTAAAGGTGAACCTTCAGTTCAAAGAGATCCTCTATTTGATGAGCTTCCTGAAGATACAGTTGATCATATGGAAACAGAGAATGCTCAAGATGTGGGGAGGACAAGAGAAATAGTGGATGAAGAGAAGGAGATTGATGAAGATATACTTAGTACTAAAGATGTGCTTAGTACTGACAAGGAGAAAGTTAGTACTGACAGACCAATAGTTAGTACTGACGGATCCAAAGTTAGTACTGACAGGCAAATTGAAGGTACCGATGAACAAATTGAAGGTACTGAAGAGCAAATTGAAAGTACTGATGGGCAAAGAAAAGGTACTGAAGATCATACTGAAGAAGGAAGTGCTACTCAAGCCACTCAAACACTACTTCCAACAAATTTTTGGAGATGATGAAACAATAGCTAAGTTCTTCTCACATGAGTCAAGCCAAAGCGGTTTCTAAAGAAAAGGAGAAAGGTGTAGAGTTGAAGGATATTGAAGAAACTGACAGACCTAAGCCTACTTCTACAAGATCACTTCTGACATTAAGGCCTCTTCCAAAAATTGATCCAAAGGACAAAGGAAATAAGAAAATAGAAAAGGAGGATGAAACTGACAGTGAATCTGATGATGTTCCTCAAGCTGAAAAGAAATTCAAACAGCTTGAAAGTGATGAAGAAATGGCTAGGAAAATACAAGAAGAGTGGGAAGCTGAAGAAGAAAGAAACAGAATAGCTGAAGAAAAAGCTACCAATGAAGCTCTCATAAGGAATTTTGATGATAAAAAAGGCAAGAATTGAGGCAGATAGACTGCTTACTGAGAGGCTTCAAGAACAAGAAAGAGAGCAATTTACAATAGAAGAAAGAGCAAAGTTCCTTCATGACATAATTGCTGCTCAAAGAAAATTCCTTGCTCAACAGAGATCAGAGGCCATCAAAAACAGACCACCAACCAAGAATCAACTGAGAAATCAGATGATGACCTACTTGAAGCATATAGGAAACTTCAAGCATGCTGAATTGAAAATCAAGAAGTTTTGAGGAGTACAAGCGCTGTATGAAAAGATAAAGAGGTCAGATGAAGATTTCATTTCTATTGGGTCTGCTGAAGATGAAAGATTGATCAAAAGGATGAATGAAAAAGGAGTTGATTCCTCTAAGGATCAAATGGTCAAGGAGGAGAGTAAAGCAGAAGTTCAGGAGGAGAGTAAAGAAGAAGAAAGTAAGAGAAAGAGAAAACTTGGTACTAGGAAGAAGATGAAGTCAAGAAAAAGAAGATACATTCAACACACTTCTAAAGATGATAGTGAGAAAGAGAATGATGAGCTGAGATTACACTTATCTATAGCTCCAGATGAGGAAAAAGAAGTGGATTATGAAATACTTGACAGAAAATATCCTATCAAAGAATGGAGAACAGAGTGTCTTGGAACTAAACCACAGGCTGATAAAGCTGAACACTTAGAAGAAATTAATCAAAATGTGGTGATTAGAAGCAATGGACAAAAGAGATATTTTAGTACTTTGATGAGGGTGTTGTCAATATTTGATAGAGAAGATTTGAATGTTGTGTATCAGCTGGTAATGGACAGATATCAAGATGAGATACCTGAAGGTTTTGATAGAGTACTTTGGGGAGATTTGATGGTTATGTTCAACCCAGATGATGAAAATGAGTTTTGGAATTCACAGCTAGATTGGATTATAGTGAGTTGGAAGCTACATAGTTCTTCAGGGGTACATACCTTAGTGACTGAGGCAGGATTAGTCATTCATATGCTTGTAGAAAAGAAGTATCCTTTGAGAAAGAAAGTACTGGTGCAAATGCTGAAAATAAAGTTGGAGTCTGAAGAAGACAGTACTATGGCATTAGAGTTGATTAGATTTGTCAAGAAGCTACTTGCAGAGTTAGAACCTGAAGAATAGGGTTGATAGAATTGAGAAGTTTGAGTGTTGGCTAACCACCATATAACAAATGGTCATCAGTTCACCATGCTTAACATGCATAAGAACTGGCTAGCCATACAAACGTCTTGTGTTATAGACTCTCAAATCCATTTATGGTTGACAATTTACCAAAAATTGTAGGGTTCTCAACTCACCTTGCTTCATGGTTAAGAGTTGGCTAGTCCATGATCAAACAGTTCATGGTAAAGACTAATCAAATCTGTTGATAGCTGATAGTTTGCTAAAAACTATATGGTTTATCAATGCACCATGTTATGGCAATGAAGCATTGGCTAGTCCAAAAGCAAACGGTATTTGGTAAAGACAAATCAATTCTGTTGATGGTTGACAGTTTACCAAAAACTGTATGGTAATTAACTCACCATGTTTTTAAATGAAGAGTTAACTATCCCAGAGCAAACGGCTACTGGTAAAGGAACATCAAATCTGTTTATGGCTGGTAGTTTGCCAAAAACTACAAAGCCAACTTAGTTGGATTGTTGCTGAAAAGATGTTGCTGTGTTGCTGAGAAGACAAAGTTGCTGCTGAAGAAGGATAGAGTTTAAAAGATCAAGAAATAATAAAAGTGTTTGGATACATCCTCTATGCGTTAAAGAAGTTAAAGAAACATGAAGTTAAAAGAGTTCAACATTCATGTTTAAGGGAGGATTGTTAGGAATTACGTTTTCCTAACTTAGTACCGACAGTACAAATAGTTAGTACCGTTAGTTATAGTTAGTACTGACAGTACAAAGTGTTAAGTACTGATCAGTTAGTTAGTACCGTTAGTAGAAAATAGTTAGTACCGTTTATGAGATATGTATGAGATATCTTAGGAAAAGATATGTATGCGATTTGTAAGCCTGTTAGGGTTTATCCTTAGTTTATAAAAGGATCCCTCTTGGCATAGTTAGAAAGACGACCTCAAGATATCTCATAGCAAAATCATATCTAATTATTTAGTAATCTGTAATCATTCAAAACAGATTAATAGAAGTTATTATTTAGTTATTCATTGTTTTTCTTAGTGCTTGTGTTATGATTCCGCATTAACACATAGCATTCATAATCAGTGTTTCTACATAGTCAGTTGTATTTATACATTTTGGCTATCATCCTTAATAGGCTGCAGAGATCTATTCCTAAGAGGGACTCACACAGAGCTACTATGGGAAGGACTTTATTATTCTCTTCATCATCCAACATATTCGATTCCTTATCCTAGATTTACTAAGATCATCATTAGTCATTACATGACTAATTTTCCTGAGATCTCAAGGTGTGCTAGAGACATATATGACAATCTGAAAGATGATGATATAATTAAAAATATCTTTAATTCCAGAAGACACAAAGACAGAGTTGGAATGAAGATTCCAGACTGGATGATCTCAGACGAAATGAAGCTCACAGAGCATTATCGAATGTATGCAGAGGTGTTTGGGATAGATGTTCCTCTGACTCAGTCACAACCGATTGAGTCTACCCAAGGAACGCATAGGACACCTAGTGCCCCTAGGTCACCTAACCTTAAAGTGGATACAGGAGAGTCAAGTGCTCCGAAACGATCAACAGTGATTCATTTTCGTATTCCTCAAAGGAGATCTACACGTCTTACTCCACCATATCCAGTGCTAACCATTGATAAAGCAGATGAGATGATTTTACAAGACACACTACAAGTAAGTATTGCTGAGCACAAAAGTCAAGAAGAGCAAGAAGCTAGAGAAAATGTGGAACTGGTAAACAAGCACTTGGCATCCGAGGAAATTGAAAAGATGGTAGACGAACCAGAAAATGTTATTGATGATAGTCTAATCCCTAGGAATAATGATCAAAATATTCTTGGCACTAGGTTAGAGCCCATGAGTGATAAGGAAAGTCTGGAGGTGGAGATTACTAATGTTGTAATATTTGTGAATGTTAATGAAGAAGAAGAGGAAATAACTGATGAGGTGTATGAATTAAAGCGAAAGGAGAAAGGGAAGATTGTAAAGGAGTCTAGGAGTACACCATCCCCCACACCAATTAGATCTCCTAGGATTCATACTGATCTCGTATCTTCAGATACTGAGAAACTCCAGGAATTGACGGTAACTGATAATACACCTACACCATCATCAAGTTCACTAAACACCAAGTTATCTACCATAAATTGACTTCTATCATTATTCAAAGCCAAACCTACCCGTTTCAAATGTTACAAGAGTTTCTTTCAGGAATTACAGGGACGTTATGGATATTTGTTTGAACATCTGAGAGCAAAGTTCTTGTCAAGGAAGTCATTTGATACTCATGCTGATCATCTCCAGGAAGTAATGGTTGAATCACTACCCACTATGGTAGATAAGCATATCAAGGAGCAAGTCGAGAAGCAAGTTCCTGAGCAGGTTAAAGTTCAAGTTCCAGTATATGTTGCAAAAGGGCTGCTTTTTGGAAAGGCAACAGAATAAAGAAGAGACTGATAAGATGATTGCTAAAGCCATGTTACAGGAGCGTGGGAGATTACAAGATGAAATTTCATCACAGATAGAACAAGCAATTGATAATAACATTCCTTATCTGGTTGATGCATCCGTAAGAAATTATATGTCTGGACATATTCTTCATGTTCATCCAGCTCAACCACAAACAACATCTGTTCCTGAACAACAATATCAACTATATCTATTAATGAAAAACAATCCTCAGTTGTAGCAACAAGACATAACAATATGGCTGGTACTTCAGATGAAATTTGAGACACTTTAAGTACCTCAAACTACTTGTAGAACTTCTGCCGTTCACCCAAGAGATCAGGACGACCCTCATGATGATGCTCCTTCTGAGGGGGAGAATAGTGCAAAGCGGCAGAAGACATCTGAGTACGAAGCACATGTGACTAGAGAGTCATCTGAACACGTTAATAAAAGAGAACAAAGTCCATCATCTTCAGGTAATCAAGAGCAAGTTGATGATTATGATTTTTGGACTGAGTCATATGCTTCAGATGATGATGAAACACCAACGAAGCAAGTATCACAAGACATTATGGAAGAAGTGTCACTAACTATTAATGAGGCAGAGCTAAAGAAAATTGCTAATGAGATGTTAAAACAAAGATGTACTTCAGGAGATGAGCATCAATATCATATTGATCAGATGAAGAATTTCTTGAAAAGTGACATTGTTTGGGAAAGCAGAAAGGAAATTCTTGCATCTCCACATCCACGAAAGACCACACCTTTAGTTCAAAGTTGTCAAAGAGATCCTGAAGCTCCAGCATTGTCTCTGATAAATCAAGATCTTTTGTATTTGAAGAAAGGAAATTCAGGGCCTGAGAAGATAGTGTTGTCACTTCACAAGTTTCCTGCAATTATTTTCAATGATGTTGATATCGAAGAACGGACTTCCAGATGGGTGAATAAGTGTGTAAAGAAATTTAATCCTTATGCTCGGTATGGTGTTGAACATTGGAAGAATCCTCATGCAAAGATCTTCTACATAAAGAGGCAGAAAGAGCCTGGAAAACCAAAGGAAGTTGTTTATTCGAATTCAAAGATCATTCAAGTTATCAAGACGTACTGGGAACTGGGCCATGAACACAAGTTCATCACAGAGATAGTTGCAAGAAGAGCCAATGAGTGCATAGTGTCAATTACCGAGCTGATAAACAAGATCTTCAACTAAGAATTGATGTTGGAGGATATCTACTTGCTGATCATGATTGGCAAGGTACCTAATTATGCAGAAACAGGTATGCGTGGTCTTGTTTCAGTTTTTTATAGAAGCTCGGTGATATGGGAGTGAGTGCATGACTTATCAACTATGTTATAGAAAGCTATAAACAGAAGGTTAATCTTAACTACACCAAACAATATCTCTTCCCTAGGTATTGAAAAGCACAAAATGTTCTCCATCATCTATGAGCCCGTGCATGGAATAATATACAAGAATAGCAAGAAAGAGAAAAGGGTGATGAGACATTCAGAGATTCATAAGTTTTGTGATGCAACACTAAACAGAGTATTAGAAGGTCTAAAGAGTTACAATAATGATGTTAAGTATGGCTATAAACAAAGAGATCTTACTGAAGATGAGGTTGAGTATTTGAAATTGTTTGAAGAAGAAATTGAAGTGAGTTATTGAAGTATCGCAAGCCAGATGCTGAAGTAGAGATGTATGTGAATGGAAGACCAATTGGACCGAAGGGAACACCCAGAAAAGTTGACCCTTAGGGGGAGATTGTTAGGTTCAAGAAAAGTGTCGATTATGTGGTTTTATTATATTTAGTCATTAGTCTTTATTTTGTTAAGAATAATGTAGCTTGTAATAAGGTTTATTATGCTAAAAGTAAGAAATAGCATATATACCAAATTCTAGGGACTAGAAGTGAAACATTAGAAAAATAAAGGAAGGGAAGCTTCTTCCCCTCTCCTATAAATACCCCTCTAAATCATCATTAGGGGGTTAAGCCTTGTAATAATCTTTTCCTTTTTCCCTCCATTTTATATTATTTGAAAATTAAATACTTGTTTTCCTCTACTATTCTCTCTAAGCTTTCATTGATGACCATGTATGATTCAAGATAATCAAGACCTAACATGGTTTTGTCTATCGTCACTCGATCTTCAATCCTTAGCATGCTTATATACGGGAATCTAATATCCTAGATCTTATTGATTAACATTTATCTATTAGCATAATTAATAAACGGCTTTAGATTTGCGTAGAGACCCTTTAATATTTGGATTATGCCTTGAAATTAGTATGGGGGTGATAGTCTCACATTGAGGACAATGTGTAGTTCTAGTATGGGGGGTATCTTTCGATTCGATCTTACTTGCATTTGCCTCGTCTTCACGTAACCCCGTTTTACCACAAAAAATATGTGATTTTAGGCCAAAAATTAATTTTTTAAAAAATAAAATAAGTGTTTTGACACAGATGTTTGACTTTCTGATGGTGAGAATAAGAATAAATTTTGGGGGGTCTTGATCGCAGCTATGGTTCAGGGGGACGGTGTGTCCGAGGGTTTTCGGTTGGGGTAGAGGCGAGTCGCTGGGTGGTTCGCTGGGGCGAGGTTATTCTTTTTTTTGGGCAGATGGTTTGGTCTATATTGTCGCCGGGGGTGCTGTTGGACGGTTTCGGATGGTTTTGTCGTTGTTTTTAGCGCTTGGGTGTAGCGAGGGTCTTGTGGCCTTGATCTAGGGGGAGGGTATTTAATGTTGGTTTGTCGGCCACGGTGTGTGCGGGTTTTAGGGATGGTTGTATCCGTTGCATATAGGGTGGTTTGGTTTGCGTGGCACGGGCTGCTCGTTTTTTGTTTGATCTTGCTTTGGGCTCTCTGTGCCGTGTGCTTGTGGCTCGGTCTTGGGGAGCCTAATGGTTTGTGTCGCTTCTCTGCGCCGATGTGGAGGGGCCTTTGGGCGCGTGCCTTTGGGGTGTCTAGTCGTGTTGGTTCTTTTGTTTGCGTGGCCGGTGGCCTGCTGGTTTGGATGGGATATGCTGGTAGGGTGGGGGCACGGGTTGGGTTCGAGGCATGGTGGACCTGGCCGGGGCTCTAGCTTGCCGCCTTAACCTATATAAATGAAAGCTTTTGCTAGTCTTTTATACAAGAAGCTTTAAAACGCGAATTTTAGCTTGAAAAAGCCAAGAGTTTGCAAGTTTCCATGATATACTTTAAATATGCAAAGCTTGATTTTATTAGACTAAGCATTCGCGGATCTTTTTATTAAAGATTAGATCTTGCGTAAGAACGAAATTGACTGTATTTAAGTATAAGTTAGATGTAAGCAAGTCTAGTATTAGTTGGTTATCTTAGAGCTCATAAGTGTATTTGTGGTTTTCATCCCGAAGCTTCTAACCAGACTAATAATACGTGCTCTTTTCGGAAATTAGACAAGTTAGTGATTTTATCACTTAAAAGTCCTTTTAAAATCAACATTTTTAGACTTTTTAGTCTTAGTCCAAATTTATACTTCAATTTTCTAAAAGAAATTTTCTCTATATATCGTGGTAATATAAAGAGTTGTTAGGATTTATGTTTTCCTAATTTAGTACCGACAGTACAAATACTTAGTACTGATAGTTATAGTTAGTACTGACAGTACAAAGTGTTAAGTACTGATCAGTTAGTTAGTACTGATAGTAGAAAATAGTTAGTACCATTTAAGAGATATGTATGAGATATTTTAGGAAAAAATATGTACGCGTTTTGTAAGCCTGTTAGGGTTTATCATTGGTCTATAAAAGGATCCCTCTTGGCATAGTTAGACAGACGAACTCAAGATCTCTCATACAAAATCATATCTCAATAGTTAGTAATCTGTAATCACTCAAAAGCAGATTAATAGAAGTTATTATTTAGTTCTTCATTGTTTTTCTTAGTACTAGTGTTAAGATTCCGCATTAACACATAGTATTCATAATCAGTGTTTCTACATAGTCAATTGTATTTATACATCTTGGCTATCATCCTTAATAGGCTGCAAAGATCTATTCTACAAGGGACTTATAAGTGGTATCAGAGCCTGTGAGAAACTATGAATAAGAAGAACAATCAAATCCAGTTATAAACCTTCATCCTTCAAAACTAAACATGTCTGCATCACAAGATGAAATTCCACCACCACCACCACCTCCCCTATCATCAGCATAAACACCAACCCAACAAACTCCTCATACAGTATCTACTATTAAGCTGCCTATTCTCAAAAAGGGAGAATATGATATATGGGCTATGAAAATGGAACACTATTTGGCCCATATAGACTATCCAATCTGGGAGGTTATACAAAATGGGAATGGTCCTGTATCAATTACTACAAATACATCAGGACAAATTAAGGTTTTGCCTCTTAGAACTGCAGAAGAGATTGTAGCCAGAGAAAGAGAATGAAAAGCGAGGACCACCTTGCTCATGGCCCTACCAGAAGATCATCTTGCTAAGTTCTATAAGATGACTGATGCAAAAGAGATGTGGGATGCCATAAAATCTAGATTTGGTGGAAATGACGAATCCAAGAAAATGCAGAAGTATATCTTGAAGCAACAGTTTGAAGGATTCTCTGTATCCAACACAGAAGGACTTCACAAAGGCTATGACAGGTTCCAAAGTCTTCTGAGTCAGTTAGAGATTCATGGAGCAGGTGTATCTACTGAGGATGCAAATCAAAAATTCCTAAGATCTCTATCTTCTGCCTGGTCACAAGTTTCCTTAATTATGAGAACCAAACCAGGGGTGGACAGTCTTAGTTTGATGATTTATACAAATAATCTTAGAGTCTTTGAGAGCGTGATATAAAATGGCTCATACTTGCATCGTCTTCCTTAGCACACAAAAATCGTAGCTTTTGTCTCTGAGAACACAAACAGTACTAATGAAGTTGTTCGCTTATTGTGTTCCCATACTTTCTGGTCAAAACACATATGTCATGAACCAAACTTCATCATACTCACTTCTTGCTATTCAATCTAGCTGTCCTCAATGGGATCATGAGGACTTGAATAGATTGATGAATATGACCTTGTAGATATAGACTTGAGTGGCAAAGTGGCATGTTCTCAATGAGAATGAAAAAGTTTTACAAGAAGACTGGTAGAAAGCTATAATTTGATGCAAAAGAACCAGTTGGCTTTGATAAAACCAAAGTGGAATGTTACAATTGCCACAAGACAAGCCATTTTACTAGAGAGTGTAGAATCAAGGGAACTCAAGATGATAGGAGGAGGGATGCATGGAATTCTGGAAACAAGGATGGGAGCAGAACTAGACAAAAGGAGGATTTTAAGGCATCAGTGACAGTTGATGGAGAAGGTGTGGATTGGAAAAATCATTCAGAAGATGAAGATTATGCTTTGATGGCTTGCAACAGCTCAGACTCAGACACAGAGGTAATTTCTTGTTCAAATAAGTGTAAAGAGTCTTATGCTAATCTTAAAAAACTATATGATGCTCAGAGAGAACAACTTAGTTATGCAAGCATAGAAATAAAGGCATATTCTCAAGGTCTTAAGAAAGTTGAAGCACAGTTAGTTGCTCATCAACAAGGACAACTTTGGTATGAACAAAAGATAAAGTTTATGAAAATAGATTTAGATGATAAAACAGATGTTCTTACATACCATAAGAAATTATTAGCGGAAGCTCAAATAGAAAAAGAAGATTTAAAGGCTAAAGTAGAAAAATGGCATAATTCTTCTAAAAATCTTAGTAAACTGCTAAACACCCAAATGAGTGCTAATGATAAGTTTGGGCTTGGGTATGGGGATCACAGATATGATGGTATTTTGAGTTATGAAAATGAAGTGTTGCAGAGTGTTTTTATGAATAAAGAGAGTGATATAGAAAACCAACCTGTGTATGATAGGTTTGCAGAAGGAATGCATGTTGTACCCTCACCCATGACAGTGAATTATATTCCTCTGTCCTGAAATTGGAAATAGATTTCTCAAGTTTACTTATGGTCCCAAAACAGACTAAACCTAGTGAACTGTATCCCATTCATGTGAATTTGATAACATGTGAATCTCATACATTAGTACAGAATCCTCTGAATTAGTGTCTGAACCAGTTGTAATGAATCTAGTGTTGGGATGTCACCTAAGTCTGGTTGTTGCTCCTATCATTGAGGAGTATAAATCAGATAGTGAAGATGAGTGTGTGTCTATACCAAAATCAACAAGTAAATACCTAGTTTTGCTAACCAGCAAGTAAAAACTCCTAGGGAAAATGTTAAAAGTCAATACACACATAGTCAAAAACCTAAAGTTGATAAGAAAGATTTAGGGTATGGGTTTGCTGTAAGAGCATGTTTTGTATGTGGTAGTCTTAATCATTTGATTAGAGATTGTGATTTTCATGAGAAAAGGATGGCAAGAAAAGCTGACTTAAACAATGGTTGGAATAATGTGCAAAGAGTGAATAAACAAAACCAATTTGTTCCTTCAGCAGTACTAACTAGAACTGGTAAAATTCCAGTTAGTACTGCTAGAGCTAGCAGTACTAAAAAATTTAGTACTGCTAGGCAAAGTTTTAACAGACAGACAGTTTTAACCAATACTGCTTGAATAAGGTAATACTGTTAAGCCCATTTCATGAATATGAGTTAGCCAGCAAATGTTTTTCACAAACTATTTCACCATCTAAGGCACTTTCAAAAAAGACAACTAGTACTTAGGACTAAAATTTTCAAATCAAAAGCTTAATACTGCTAAGGTAAATGAAGTTAGTACTGTTAGGGGAAAAAGGGAAACTGCTGTTAAGCCCTCAGCAGGTTGTAATTGGAGACCACAAAGATACCATGGTGGATCCAAATACAATGGTGGATCCAGTCTTAGAAATTGTTATACTTTCCAAGATCCACTAGGCAGACTCAAGCCTATATACGGGCTCTTTGGGTCCCTAAGAGAATCTAATCTCTTTCTTTTAATGTGCAGGATTATCCACATAGAGCTCTAAAGAATAAAGGAATTATTGATAGTGGATGTTCCAGGCACATGACTGGGAACAAGGCCTACCTTGCTGAATTTCAAGACTTTAATGGTGGCCCTGTTGCTTTTGGAGGTAGTAAAGGTTATATCACTGGTAAAGGTAAAATAAAAACTGGAAAGTTAGATTTTGAGGATGTGTGTTTTGTGAAAGAACTTCAGCATTTCAATCTTTTTTCTGTGTCACAAATGTGTGACAAAAAGAACAAGGTTCTGTTTACTGACTCTGAATGTCTTGTTTTGTCTCCTGAATTTAAGTTACCTGATGAAAATCAAGTATTACTTAAAATCCCTAGACAAAACAACATGTACAGTTTCAATTTAGAGAACATTGTTCCTTCAGGAGGATTTACTCACTGATGACAATGTAGCTAATTTACTCACCAAGGCATTTGATGTTAGCATGTTTTAGTTCTTGGTTGTTACTATTGGGATGATAAATCCATAAGCTGCATTGGTTAAAGGGAAAAAAAAAAATGGGAGGCTATTTGCTGTGTTTGTATAGTTTGTATAAAGAAACATGTTAACCATAGGTGCTGCATTTCCAGGAGGTTTAATAGGGATTTAAAGGTCATTGAGAGTTATTGATGGTACTGAAGCACTCCAGTTACCTACATTGTTCATTCTTTGGTTGGACAAAGTTAGTACCGATAGTGCAAAGTTAGTACCGCTGGGCAAAGTTTGTACCGCTTTAGAGACGTTAAAGAAAAATACCGCCAAGGGTACAAAGTGTAAATTGAAACGGTTTCCTTGAAATTAGGTCTCCTAAACCTATATAAACCCATCTCAATTGCGCAGTTCCTTACGCATTCTCTCTCTAAAATACATTCGCACTTACAAGCCCTAATATCGCTCTTAACGACGATCTCTCTTTCAAGTACAATGGCGGTTCTTGATTCATGTCCGAAGCATAACATGGTCGCATACTTGGAGAAGTCTGAAGGGAATGCAGAGTTTCACGAGATTATTGATTTTCTCAAGCGAAGTTCCATTCATCATGCTCTCACTGTAAGTCCTGTTGTATCTACTACATTTGTTGAACAGTTTTGGACGTCTGCTAAGTCCAAAACAATCAACTAATGTTAAAGCACAATAACTGCCAAAGTAGTCTGGCAAGTCTGTGTCTATTCTTGATGCATCAATAAATGAAGTGAATCTCTTTTTCGATGATGCTGTTGGGATAGTAATCACTACCATAATCAGGCTATATTCGATGCATATAAAGCCTTTTATGGGGTATGCGGGGATTTAACATTGTTAACATTCAAATAAAGCTTGTTGTCACCCCAATGAGGTTTTTATTTTCATACTTAGTAATCATCTGTCTTAGTTCAAAAAGCACCTCTTGGATCAATTTCCTACTAACATTGCCACTGGCTGTCATAGCTTAACTTCTAATCAGAAGTATAATTTTTCTAAATAATTTTTGATGGTATACTTAGGACCATTTAGATGCTAAAAGAAGTTTGTATGTTACCCACGTTTTATTTCTTCTTTTAGATAACAACTAGTATTGTGTCTGTACCTCTAGATCATTTTCCTGTAATTACTTTAATAGTAAAAGTCTTTTCTCTTTTATGGTTAAGAAGGGTAAACATTTCTCAGGGAAAGTCACCCCTTTGTTTGCTACTATGTTGGTACAACCAACTCAGGATGAGGGTGCTTCTTCAGAAAGACCATCTAAAGCACAACCTACACCCTCTCCTTCTCCCACTAGTGAAGTACCTTATGAGCCACAGTCTGACTTATCTCCTGCTCACACTAGTGAGGTACCTCTTGAGCATCAGACTGACCCATCCCCAAGACCTTCACCCACTACTACTATTCTGATTTATCCCAGAAACTATCTGTTGAGAATCTTGGAGTGGTCATTCATCCAGTGATAAATCCCTTTCAGGGAATGAGGGTGACATGACTCTCTAAAGTGTCTATGATCTTTGTCTCTCTTTATGTGCACAGGTTTCAAATCAAGCCAAGGAAATTTAAGCCTTGAAGGCTCAGATCACAAAGCTCAAGAAATAAGCTAAACCTGTCATCCAACACCATAAAGCATATCTGAAAAGTGTCTCATTGAAGCAAAGATTCCCAAGGAAGAGCTTCTCAAAGAAACATAGGGTGCACAAAGAGTCTGTATCCAAACAAGGGAGGAAGTTTGCAAAAGGTGAATCATCAGTTCAAAGAGATCATCTATTTGATGAAATTCCTGAAGATACAGTTGATCACATGGAAGCAGAGAATGCTCAGAATGAAGGGAGGATAAGAGAAATGGTGGATGAAGACAAGGAGATTGATAAGAAAAATATTAGTATGAAGTTGTTCTTAGTCTGACAGGGGGAGTTAGTACTGACATGGAGATAGTTAGTACTGAAGACAAGTTTTGTATCTGACGAGATCCAACGTAGTACTGACAGGCAAATGAAGGTATGAATGAAACAAGTTTGAAGGTACTGAAGAGCACAATGAGGGTACTGAAGAGAAAAATGAAGGTACTGAAGAGAACTTTGAAGGTACTGAAGAACAAGTTAAAAGTACTGATGGGCATAAGAATGGTACTGAAGAAGAAATTGCTACTCAATCCACTCAAACATCCACTCAAACACCCATTTCTATGATATTTGGAGATGATGAAACAATTGTCTAAGGTTACTCCCAAACATGAGTTAAGCCAAGCAGTTTCTAGAGAAAAAGGAAAGGTGTAGAGTTGTAGGATGTGGAAGGAAATGATAGACCTAGGCCTACTTCTACAAGATCATTCCACATTAAGCACTCTTCCAAGATTGATCCAAAGACAAGGAAGAAAAAATTGAAGAGGAGGATGAATCTAAAAGTGAATTGATGGTTTTACTTGAAGACTGAGAAAAAGTTTCAACATCTTGAAAGTGATGAGAGCTGGCTAGGAAAATTCAAGAAGAGTTGGAAGCTTGAAGAGGAAAGAAAAGAATAGCCTGAGGAAAAGCTGCCAATGAAGCTATTATAAGAAACTTTGATGGATAATAAAGGCAAGGATTGAGGGCTGATAGACTTCTTGCTGAGAAGATTCAAGAACAAGAAAGAGAGCAATTTACAATTGAAGAAAGAGCTAAGTTCCTTCATGACACAATTGCTGCTCAAAGAAAATTCCTTGCTCAACAAAGATCAGAAGCCATCAGGAACAGACCACCAACCAAGAGTCAATTAAGAAATCAAATGATGACCTACTTGAAGCATGTAGGAAACTTCAAGCATGCTGAATTGAAAATCAAGAAGTTTGAGGAAGTACAAGCTTTGTATGAGAAGATTAAGAGGTCAGATGAAGATTTTATCTCTATTGGGTCTGCTGAAGATGAAAGATTGATCAAGAGGATGAATGAGAAAGGAGTTGATTCCTCTAAGGATGAAATGATCAAGGAGCAATGTAAAGAAGAAGTCAAGAAGGAGAGTAAAGCAGAAGTTCAGGAGGAAATTAAAGAAGAAAGTAAGAGAAAGAGAAAACTTGGTACAAGGAAAAAGATGAAGTCAAGGAAAAGAAGATATATTCAAAACACTTCTGAAGATGATAGTGACAAAGAGAATGATGAGCTGAGATTACACTTAACTATAGCTCCAGATGAGGAAAAAGAAGTGGATTATGAAATACTTGACAGAAAATATCCTATCAAAGAATGGAAGACAGAGTGTCTTGGAACTAAACCACAGACTGATCAAGCTGAACACATTGAAGAGATTAATCAAAATGTGGTGATTAGAAGTAATGGACAAAAGAGATACTTTAGTACTTTGATGAGAGTATTGTCCATATTTGATAGAGAGGATTTGAATGCTGTGTATCAACTGGTGATGGACAGATTTCAAGATGAGATGCCTGAAGGTTTTCACAGAGTACTTTGGGGAGATTTGATGGTTTTGTTCAACCCAGATGATAAAGATGAGTTTTGGAATTCACAGCTAGATTGGATTATAGTGAGTTGGAAGTTGCATAGTTCTTCAGGAGTACATACTTTAGTGACTGAAACAGGATTAGTCATCCATATGCTGGTAGAGAAGAAGTATCCTTTGAGAAAGGAAGTACTGATGCAGATGCTGAAATTGAAGTTAGAGTCTGAAGAAGACAGTACTATGGCATTGGAGTTGATTAAATTTGTCAAGAAGATACTTGCAGAGTTAGAACCTGAAGAGTAAGATTGATGGGATTGAGAAGGGTTTGAGTGTTGCTTACCACCGCACACAATAAATGTTCATTAGTTCACCATGCTTTAACAGGCATAAGGAACTGGCTAGTAATAAGAAACGGCTTATGGTAAAGACTTCTCAAATCCATTTATGGTTGATAATTTGCCAAAAATGGTAGGGTTCTCAACTCACCTTGCTTCATGGTTAAGAGTTAGCTAGTCCAGGATCAAACAGTTCATGGGTAAAAGACTAATAAACTGGTTGATAAGCTGATAGTTTGCTTAAAAACTATTTGGTTTATCAATGCACATTGTTTTGGCAATGAAGCATTGGATAGGCTAAATGCATAACGGTATTTGGTAAAGACAAATCAATTCGTGATGGTTGGACTGTTTACCCAAAAACTGTTTGGTAATTAACCTCACCATGGTTTTTAAAAATGAAGAGTTATATCCCAGAATAAATAGTACTGGTAAAGGAACATCAAATCCGTTTATGGCTGGTAGTTTGCCAAAAACTACAAAGCCAACTTAGTTGGATTATTTATGAAAAGATGTTGCTATGTTGCTGAGAAGACAAAGTTGCTGCTGAAGAAGGATAGAGTTTAAAAGATCAAGAAATGATTAGAGTGTTTGGATACATCCTCTATGCATTAAAGAAGTTGAAGAAACATGAAGTTAAAAGAGTTCAACATTAGGATTAAAGAAACACGCCATTTGGAGCATATAATTCAACAACCAATTTTTCAGCATGTGACCCCTTCTCATAACAATGGTGCGTACCGTTACTATTACCCATACTTGAACTCAAGTGTCAGGGAACCCTCCTCTTTATCTGTTAAATAAGGGTAGAGTCAGGCTCGTGACTCGAACAAAAACAAGCGCTTTTTTGGGAGGCAACCCAATATTTACTTTTATCGCATATTAGGAGTGTCATGTGTTTTACTCTTTTCATTTTATTCTATCATGTTTAAACTCTATCTTGTAATCATGCTTTGTATTGTCTTTAACCTCGTTTTAATTTTAAACAAAGGTATTTTGCAAACAATAAGTGTAGGGGAATTTATCCGGCTTTTGAGCCAAAATTCAAACATGTTAAATGAATTGTTTAGATTAATTCGCGTCAGTATCGAGTCATATAATTGAATTGTTAATTCTCAGGTTTTATATAGCAATTTATACAGATTCTAACTTATGGAATCAAGTGCAGGAAATTTTTTTCATCAAAAATAAAAAATTCGTTTTCACAGACGATGGAGACGGCATCGCGATTAACACTCGACGCCGTCACCACGACACCTATGACGGGGTCACACCAATCCCGAAGGCATCAAACGCCCAGGTCCAGAAAACTCAAAAGTTTTTAATTATTTTTGAAAATAAAACTTGTGTAACATTTAATATAGGTATTCTTCAGTATAAACCTGCAAAAACCTAATAAGTTTAACAATTCTTTCATCCTATCTATCGAGTCGAACCCTAAATTCATATTGTATATTGGTAAATCGCACATTTTATGCTTGGTATAGTTTTCTCTGTCTTTGATTACAGGTTATATGAGAAGAAGCTTTGAAGTTCTTAGGAAGTTTCATTGGATGATTCTCGGAGGACGATCTAACCAGTTATCGCATGTTTCTTCTCCATTATTGAGTAAACCAGGGGAGTACTAGTTTCTTTTCCTTGTTTTCTTTTCCCTTTATCTGTTTTAACGGGTACTTCGAAAGAACATTGGGGACAATGTTAAAAATAAGTGTAGGGGGAAAATAAGCCTTATAAATTTTTCTTTCATTTGTCATTTGCTTTGTCCTTAAAAAGATGGGTAATATATCGAAACATAGCATAAAAGGGTGATTTTTACCAAAATTTAAATTTTTTTATGACACATACCAACGAAAACCGAGTATTACTAGCGTCTCATGGATAGGAATTTATATGACTAGCACAATAACCCTTAAAATTCCACCCCAAAAATGTGAGGTTCGCCCTTAGATCTTTAGGAATTCGGGTACCTATCGTCGGTAACCCAAGATGATTTTATCTTTACCCGGTTTGAGTTAAGGAGTGATCAGTCACATGTGTCTATTCAGTCGTTACGGATGTGTACGTGTGGTCTTCGTCGCCTTTTTTAGAATGTCTGGTGTTAGTAAAATTCATATCAGTGTACCGGTAATATATTAAATTCTAGAACTTGTTTTAGTGATGCATCCCGAGACCGCAAAGTAAGTATTAGGATTTGATTGATAAGAGGCATTAGGATTAACCCATGTTTTAAACTTGTAATTGTTATGATGGTCACACCGATCATATAACTATCCCACACCCTTGCCATGCACTCACCTTTAGTGCAGGATACCCTAGTACAACCCTCCGAGCCTATCCTTTTTCACGGTTCTCGTAATTTTTTGGTTAATCCGGACTATTAATGAAGAGCATTGACACCCTTAAACCAATCGTTACACCCAAAAAGCCTTAGCCTACCTTATATGTACTCACCTTTAGTACATTATTGTGTTTAACCCAAGTTAATTATTGAGTACACGGTTGCTAAGCCCTTATCCTTGTAAATACAGTTTTGGGACGATTGGGATTCATGGTAGTATTTATTTCGCGGAAGAATGGGGAAGAAAAGTTAAGTCAATATCCCCATATGTTTGTCAAATGATATCCATGTTATTTTGATCCACCTCAAATCGGGTCATTAGTTAGATTGTAATTATCGAGCATGTAAAAGCTCAAGTGTAGGGGTACGTGTTATAAACCCCATGTGATGTATTATGTCTTCAAAAAAAGAGAAAAGAAAAAGAAAGAGATTGATGTAGAGTTATGTAGAGTTTGTACATCTTCGTCTGAGTCTTGGCTTAGCAACCAAACCTACGTGTATTTGTAAAAATAATTAGCTAACCTTTTCACTCTAAATTCACCCAAGGTCACCACCTAAATGTATCCCATCTATTTCTGTTTTCATTATATGTTATCTTACACCTACACCCCACAACCCTTTAAAAGACCTCTTAGATAGTAATGAATAATACTTGCACCTAGCGGTGGAGGTTTGATCCTTTACCAAGCCTATGATAATTTATATGCTATGACAGGTAATTAGTGTGATTTTTCGTTTCCCTCATATGTTATAATCCATTATACACCCGAGTGAAAGAGAGAATCCCAAACACTTATGTGGGATGCTAGTCTATACTTTCCGTGCTTTTAATTACGAGGTCTAGAAGGTTGTGTTGTAGAATGCTTTTAAATAGTAGGTAAAATGACCCCTCATACTGCTATTGTCCAGATAGAAAAGCCCATTTGCTTGAGGACAAGCAAATCCTAAGTGTAGAGGTATTTGATGAGGTGTCATTTTATACACTTTTTCGGGGTCGTTTAACCCCCAAAATCGTGTGTTTATGCCCAAAATAGGTACTTAATCATTCCTTTTCAGGTATTTCTCATTTGGAAGACATTTGGATGAATTACACGTGACTTGGGCTCATTTGGAGAAGAAACGGACGAGATTACAAACCAACACCAAGACTCTTGAAGATTTGTGCTCACGGAGCCTGGAGACGGCGTCACAAGCCATACACGACGCCGTCACACCTCATCCAGTGACGGCGTCACATATTTCAATACGGCGTCAGCCCACACCGACTCAAACGCGGGTCTAGAAGATTCATTTTACGACGGCGTCAAGATTAAAATGCGACGCTGTCGCGTCGATTTTCTTATATATACAAACCCGAATTTAGGGTTTTGAGTGTGTAACTTTAGAATAAAAAGCGGGTACAAACCCTAGTTCGTTTAGCAGTTGTAAGAGACGGCTTTAGGGCCTAAAAACCCTATTGTACCTATTCCAATTCATGTTTTAATCAAGTAAGGTTTACTTAATCATTCAATATGTCTATGTGTTGTGTGATTTATTGATCTTGCTTTATTCTTACCATGCTTGGCTAAACCTATTATTGTGTTTATTTATGATTGTATGAAACCTAGAATGTAAATCTTAGTGGTGTTGCCTCTTATGATGGATGTGCACGTTAGGTCTTAGAAAACCAGCTTTTGTCTGCATCGCTGTTGATATGTCTAGGGAAACGTGATTTTGTAGAAAGGATACCATCAGGTAACAGTCTTCATACTACCTTGCCAATATATTCTAACTATATATAAACTCTATTAAGAATACAAATATAAAATAATATATGAAAAATACCAAAACAATATTATTTTATTTTGAATATTATCCTATTAACCTTAATATATAATATAAAAATGTCTTTTTGCCAAAATCGCTTACCGTATTGTCTAAAAATCCCCTATATTAGGAACAACTAGTAGTTTATATTATAATTCATATAAAACTGAATAAAAAGGTCTTGTAATTTTAACCTTATCCAAAAAAGAGACAATCCATTCAGATCGAATCACCGCACCAAAAAAAAAATAACAAACAACAAAAAAAAAAGAAAAAAAAAAAAAAAAAAAAAAAAATCTTCCACCGAACATGCCTATCGTTAATGAAATTTATCATCATAAATATACCTGAAGAAGATGTTGAACCAGACCCAAATTTACCGCTCCAAGAAATAATAATCTCGATCCTGATGATCAACCTATGTGGGAAAATGCCAAGATTGTAGCACCAACTTTTAATTCTGCCATTGTTCAACCCAATGTTGATGACAACTTTGTTATCAATAGTACTCACTTGCAAATGATTCACAGAAATAAGTTCGATGGTTATCTATGGGCCGATCCGCATGACCACATCCGTGAATTTTTCGCAATCTGCAACATGTTTAGATATGGCTGAAACTCAAAGTGAAGCTGTCAAGCTTTTGATATTTCCTTTTTCCTTGTGCGATAAAGCTAAAACTTGGTTTAACGAACTTAATGAAGAGTCTATAACATCGTGGGAACAAATGAGAAGAGCTTTTATAAACAAATTCTTTCCACCTTCGTTATTCAACCGTCTTTTGCTTGAAATCAGAAATTTCTCTCAAAACGTATGTGAAAGTCTAACCGAAGCCTGGTTACGACTGAAGAACATGCTTCAAAAATGCCATGGGCATGGTCTAACCAAATGAACTATTATTCAAATATTCTATCACGGTTTAGACGAACCCACTCAAGGAATCCTGGACGTAATTGATGGAGGAATCTTCCTCTACAAAACTCCAAATCAAGCTTTTCAATTTCTCGAGGACAAAGTCCTTTTTGAACATGATGGGCCCATTAAATCTCAAAACGATCATCATCAAAAATCTGTTTCTTTCGTCGATGGAAGTAATAGTAATAATGATAATTCTCGATTAATGGAAAAATTAGAGGCTCTAACTATAAAAATGAATTCTCAATTCCAGAGATTAAAAAAGGAGATGCATGAGATACGTAAGAATTATAACAACCGCGGTGGTAACCACGCTTCTAAGAACGATGACACGCCGATGTGTGAACGTCATGAAGCAAATTACATTTAATCTAAAGGTTATGAAAACCGAAATTCTTAAAGACTCGTATTCTTACCAATCCCATCATGATCGTAATGATTCCGAGAAATCGCTCACAGAATTAAACAATGATGTCAGAAATGACCTTGAAGATTTCAAAAGATGCGTCCATAGCATGAGAACTATTTATTGGAAACTCTATGACAACGACGATCGTAAAACTACGAGTGTTTTACCTAACAAAAAGTCTAAAACAGTAAACTAAGAACCTCAACCTAAAACAGATCTTGAAAAATCAATCACCAAATTCTTGGATGGTCAAAGAGTTATAAATATGTTTTTCAAAACAATGTTAACCATATGATTTTAAAGATGATGAAAAATGAAAATAATTTCCAAATTAAAAATAAAAATATGGAAAGAAAAATGGATGAGTGGTCAAAATCTCAAAACATATCTTTAGAAAAAACCGATAGGACTGAACAACAACCTCCCCCTCAAGCTCACACTGAGCAAGTGAATGTCGTATTCACCGAGAGTGGAAAGTCCGATGATCATCCGAAAATTCAAAAAGATCCACCACCTCCTATCATCGTTGACAATAAAACTAAAAAAGATAAACCTATTAAGACATCAAAAAGGGGCTGTCACGTGGTAAAAACAAATGAGTATCCATATTGTGAGTATATACCAAAAATCCCGTTCCCTCAGCGTTTAAATGTGGATCATTCCTACTTAAACCGTATCATTAAAGAATCTTAAATCGAGTTAAGTATAGTAATAATAATAGTAGTAGTAATAGTAAATAATAGTAACCTATAAAAAACTAATATATATATATATATATATATCTATCACTATATATATATCTTCACTATATATATATCAATATCTATAACAAAATACTTGCTAGTTTTAAGTATGGTACGCATTCGGCAGGTGTGTGCGTATCTCGATTTCTGCCATCCCAAAAAGAAAATTATTCCGAACTTTGTGGGTGTGTTCGCTGGGAAACCCTCCGGACTATAACTCATCACTAGGCCCTTGAGGGGTTTAAAGCTTGTTGCATGCGCTAATGCAAGTGGTGCTATGATCGTGTGTTTTGTATTTAATGTTTTTCTCTGTAGTTGGGTTTCTTTGCAGATTAACTACAAAACAGGTGGAGCTTGGGATTGGTGGTTGGCATTTTACCACTTCGAAACTTATATATTTAGAGTATTTATTACATGATGGTAGAATAAATTATGTTTGGACGTTTTTGTTTTGCATGGATATATATTTTTCTAGAAATCAAACGAGAACTTAAGAACCCCGGGAAGTACTGTTTTCCTTAATTTTCCCTATTTTTTTTTTCTATATTTATTTGAGTTTCAGCTTATAGTTCCTTTATTAAAGTTGCTTAAAAAAGCTCAATCTACAACTTTTGTTCTTTAAGTTTTTTTTTTAAAAAGGGGAAGTGGAAATCAGGGGTGAGCAAGGCTCGAACCCCCGTCCTCAACACTTCAACCCTTTATAACACCACATACACCACACTCACTACCGCTGTGCCCTTGGGTCTTTTCCGTTAGACTCTCACACAATTTAACTTTTATACACATTTTCCTTTATAAGCCTTATAAGATGTTTCAGCTTATTTCGTAGCTTATTCAATAAGATGTGACATCGAGTTTATTTTTCCTAGGTTTTAATTAGTATAAGCTATTTTCTGTATTTTTTCTAGAACTTATATAGTTCGTTTAGTATTTTTAAACATTTATTTTCATTAAAAACTTTAAAAAATCATAAAAAATAGAAAAATAATCAAAAAATATATAAATCTTTTTTGGAAAATTTTATTTTATCATTTAGAACGTAGGAAAATTAGTTTGACTCTCGTAGGTTTATTTTTGAGTATTTTAGCTTTTAGGGCTCGGTTTTTGATTCCCGTTATTCGTTTTTGTGATTTCTTTCAAATTTTATCGTTAAGTTTTCAAATTTGGCAAATCTCTTTATTTTTACTCTTAAAATTAGATTATTAATTCAAATTCTAGGTTAAGGTGCTAATTAGGGTTTATTTTGTTATTTCTGTTTTTCGTCCGCGTGTTTAGTTATTTTACTTGCATTTAATTATTTTAATTGTTTTTATTCATAGAAAATCAATCAAAAAGTTGAAAATCATTCATAACATTGTCCAAACTGAATCGAGGGTATCAATTCACATTTCTTTGGGATACGACCCGATAATCACTTACCGGTTAAACGTATCATATTATAAATTTTTGTATTAAATTGCATTTAGTCTTTGTCCTCAAGGATTATTTGTAAATTTCTATAAATACTTTGATATATATTATATATACGTAAAACATTCTTCAATCATAATTCGTGTACATTGATGATGTAATGATAGATTAATGTTTGTAAGGATTGTATTAAGGATTAATAACAAGAATTGAAAGGTGTTTCGGGTTTAAAATGGGCGAAAATGAGTAAACGGGTCAAAAGTTCCAATTAGGGCACAATTAGGGTTTCTTGGATTTGATTGGCATGCAATTGAATTAAAATGATGAAATGATGATAGAATATGGTTGAGAATGTTGTAAATTAAGTTATTACAACTTATTTGAGTGTTGGTTTGGGTTTACAATGGATAAAAATCAAAAAACGTGTCATGGTTTAGAAACTAGCTCGGTTTTAGGGTTTAGGGTTTTGAATTAGGGTTTTGAGTGTAAAAATATGTATGAGAGTTTATGAATAGAATAATTAGGGTTTACACATTGTACATTGAGTGTAGTAGCTTGTACAAAAGTGGTGGTGAAGAAATTAGAATGAAAACGGAGGTAAAACGGCTATTTTGGAGATCATGCTTAATGACTTGTATATTGTGCTTTATAAGACTTGTACTTGACTTAGATGGAGTTTATATTACAAATGAGATGTTATATTACTTGTACATATGCTTTAGTAGCTTGTACATTCACTTTAGATATTAATCTTTCATGAAATTAGGGTTTTAGAGATATACGATAACGGTTTAAAGCCCGTCTTGATATAACGTTGCAATTGGTACATTATAGGAATAATGTACTTTGCAAAAAGGATATGATGATATTGACTTGACATGTTATGATGTTTGCTTGACATATATGAAGATAGGATTGCCATAGGTAGGTTGCGTGAGCTCGTCTACTTTAGTTATGCAAGTTACATTGCACATTGAAATATTGGCAATGCAATAAAGCAAAAAATTTCCCCGTACAATTGTGATCATAGTAAAATAGGTTGATTTTGCTTCTGATGAAAATTTTGGGTTGTTATAGTCTCCACCCCTTACAAAAATCTCCAGATCAGTAGACATTCTCAAACTCTTCGTTTATGCTCCAAAATGCATGCCTTTTAGCATTATTTCACAAAGTACTCCATAATTACTGCAAATCTCAAATACAAATGATTAAGTAACAATTCTTTGCAATAATTATACAAAAGGGGTTAATTACATGGGATAAATGATGTTATAAAATAGACGTTATTTGATGTCATCAAATATCCCCCCACTTGAATCCTACTTGTCATCAAGTAGCCATTAGAATTTTACAAAAATGTATCCCTAAAGATATTTTCCGTTAAAGCATTTATTCGATCTATTATAAGTACATAACCAAACACCTCACGAAATAGGAAGATGAAAACACTAAAATCACTCAACTAATCTATGTGGTAACATGTAACTAATTCGCTCAATTGCTCGGTCGTGACGAGTATTCTATCATAAGCTTGGTAAGGATACACATCTCCACCACTAAATCCAAGGAGTAACAAGTTTATAAAGGTAAATATGAGTTTTTGTATGGAAAGGTGATAACGCCTAAATTATACATATTTCTATGCCATTATTTGTGTTTATTTTATCATTTCTCGTGAACTTTTGGTACTTAATCAAGCTTAATTTGCTTATAGGTTCACTTGAAGACTCTAAAGACTCACGCTCAAAGATCTACACACTTTGGAAGGCGAATACAAGAAAAGAAAAAATTCTATTTAAAAGTTCAAGAAGTTCGCCGCACTTTCTACAAAGTTCGCCGCACTTTCCTATGAAGCCTCTAAAACCGGCGCACCTATATCTTTGTTCGCCGCACTTTTCCCGAAGTCAGAAGAATTAAAGTCTAATAAATGCACCTGCATTAACTCACCAAAACCGCCGCACTTATTTGTAAGTGCGCCGCACTTCCAGTAAAAACATTAAATGACCATCGCATTAACTCCTCAAGTGCGCCGTACTTAATTCTAAAACCGGCGCACTTTTTCAAAATTTTAGCCTATAAATAAAGGACGATTTTTGCATTCCATATAATCCCACACACAATCCTCTCAACACCTCCACAACAATTCTCTCATCACCCCACACCATCTAATCACGAATTTCAAAGGTGGTGATAGAACCTTAAGGGTTCGGGTCGATTGGATTCAATAGCTTGGGTTTTATTATAGTTTTCATTTGGGAGAACTAATTGTCGAATCGTTGATCTTGTAAACGTTGGTATAATTTCTACAACTCTTTTAATATGAAGTATTCTGAATTCATAATGAATGTTATGTGTTTTGTTACTTTGATTATGGAGTAGTGTTCTTATGTTTGTTTTGGCATAATGTGATCTTGGATATGGAGTGTTTGGGTATGTGTTTATTGAATTGGTAAAACATATTTTATATAAGAAAATAGGCCGAAAGGTTTCTTTATAAATGTGTTCTATAAACTCATCTAATATATTGGTTATAATAACTTATAAAGGACGAAAGGATTTGTTGTTATTAATCGATATAATCACTAGTTACATTTAAAGGCCAAAAGGATTTATAACTTGTGATAACTCTATTTTCTAAACTTATAAACACTATCCTAAACACTTCATTATCAAAGTGATCATTGCCTAAACAAACATACCTTAATCATTTGATCGAATCATCTTTTAATTGCTTTCGTTATAATATTCGTTATATGCAAGACTTGGTTAAATTGATCCGTGACAATCTTATTAACCTTAGCACCTTAATTACAAACTGTGAAAACTTCAATTCCTGTGGAACGACCTGGACTTACCTAAAGCTATACTATACATGAACGGGTATACTTCCTCGAGTGTTGTGCTTTTAGTAAAATCGGTATCTCTAGTATTATAAATTTAAAACTTGGAAAACACACATCAAAGTTTTTGGCGCCGTTGCCGGGGAATTATTTAAGTTGTTATCAGTTTGTTGCTTGTTTTAGGTGCTATTTTGTTTCACAAAAATTTCAAACCCACCATACCGTTTTCTGGCAAACGGAAACCAAAAATCATTTTTCTTCAGGAAGTACGCCGCACATCCTATTTGTGCGCCAGTTTTCCTGAAAACCCAGAAAGTACGCCACACTTTACCCAAGTACGCCGCACTTTCTGCAAAATTTCATAGACAGAATCTTATTTAAAAAAAACATTAAATTCCAAAAAAAGCCGGCGCACTTTTCCTAAAGTACGTCGTACCTATCCAAAAAAAATCTTTTATTTATTTATCCTTATTTGCTATATATAATTAAATTAAAATATATCTATATGTCTATAAAAATTAAAAATTATAAAAAAATTATATATGAAAATAATTTACTTTATTTTGAATAGTATCCTATTAGCCTTAATTATATATATAAAAATGTCTTTTTGAAAAATACTTAAAGTATGTATAAATCCCCTATCTTTCAGAAAACAACTAGTAAATCTAATATATAAATTAAATCAAAATTTGAGAACAAAGACTTATAAGATTAAAACTATCCAGAAAGAATCCATTCAGATCGAATCACACAAATCTTCCATCGAACATCCTATCGCTAATGACTTTGTCGTTATAAATATACCTGAAGAGGATGTTGAACCTAAACAGATAATCCTCGATCCGGATGATCAGCCTATGTGGGAAAGTGCTAAGACTGTAGCACCGACTCCTAATTCTGCCATTGTCCAACCCAATGTTGATGACAACTTTGTTATCAATAGTACTCACTTAAATATGATTCGGGAAAATAAATTCGATGGTTATCTGCGGGCCGATCCGCATGAATTTCTCGCAATCTGCAACATGTTCAGATATAGCAAAACTCAAAGTGAAGCTGTCAAGCTTATGATCTTTCCCTTATCCTTGTGTGATGAAGCTAAAACCTGGTTTAACGAACTTAATGAAGAGTCTATAACATCGTGGGAACAAATGAGAAAATCTTTTATAAACAGATTCTTTCCACCTTCGTTGTTTAACCGTCTTTTACTCAAAATCAGAAATTTCTCTCACTGGATATTTGAAATCATGACCGAAAAAGCTTGGTTACCGACTGAGACCTGCTTTGAAAAATGCCATGGTCACGGTCTGACCAAAGGAACTATTATTCAAATATTCTATCACGGTCTAGACGAACCCACTTAGGTAATCCTAGACGTAATAGCTGGAGGAATCTTCCTCTACAAAAGTCCAAATCAAGCTTTTTAATTTCTTGAGGACAAATCCTTTTCAACCATGAGTTGGCCCAATAATCTAAAAAACGGAACATTCATCAAATAATCTTGTTTCTTCGCGATGGAAATGATAGTTCTCTATTTGCGGAAAAAATTAAAGGCTATGGATTCTAAAGTTATAAGCTTAAATGAAGAATTGCAAGATATGCGTGAGAAATATATTGAGCTTAGAAATGGAAACGCTTCTAAAAACCACCTGAACGATGACACGCCGATGTGTGAACGTCATGAAGCCAATGACATTCAATCTAAAGGGTATTAAAACCGAAATTCTCATGATTCGTTTTCTCACCAATCCCTTCATGATCCTAATGATTCTGAGAAATCGCTTACAAATTTAAACAATGATGTAAGAAATGCTCTCGAAGATTTCAAAAGACGTATCTGTAGAATATTTCTATGATGTGTCGTTGTGTAGGTGTTATTTTATGTATCAAGTTTTACTATTTATATTTTGCCGACTATACCTAAAAACAACACACTTAATATGGGCATGTACCCGGTCAATTGTAGTTTGATGGTAGTAGGGTAATCGATCACTGAGAGCGAGAGTGTTAATCCTAATTCTATCATTATTTTAGTTATCTACGTTAAACCTAAAACTAATACAAAAGGGGGGTTTCAGCCTGAGAGACTGGCACGGTTTTATGTATCTAACCTAAGGTTTTGATGACAAGTAAAGCAATAAACACACACAAGAAGACAAGCAAACGATAGAGGAACGGTCGAGAACTAATGTAAGGAAAATGTATCAACCATGAATAATCCGATAAAACACAGGTTTGTTTATTTAGTGCAATGATTGTCTTATCTCGAAGGGCATATCATTCCTAGACTTAGGCGGTACTTCTTCCTAAGACCTAGACATGCTAATTCTGTCACAATTAGGCACATCCGCATAAAGCATCCTTATGTTGATTATAATCTATCTTAGGATCTAAGTAATGGTGCTCTTACTAAACCCTAGCTCATCGAGACTTACCCACTTACTGCTTAACGGCGATTTATATACTAGTAGTCCACTGTCTGAGTCCTTACCAATGGAATAAGAATGTACTCGTTGATACCAAGGTCACCTTATGGCTCAACTAAGCTCACTAAACTAAAGGCAAGGATAGGTTAATATTTGTGATCCTATGATTCTAGATATATAAATTGCAATATGGAGAACTATCCTGGACTCTTAGCCTACGCCCAAACAACAACAAAGTTGCAGCGCATTAAATACGTAGGACTAGACCCAATTGAATGATAGGTCGCATACTTAAGCACGTAAAAGAATATAAATTGATAAACATAAACAACAATCAACGATAAATTAAGCAATCGAGATAAACAAACCAAACATTATATCTTCATAAACATGGCTGATACCTAAAGGTATCAGCCGATAGTCATTGTAAAAATACACATGGTTTGATATATGAATGATTAAAGTAAAGAAACCTCAATCGAACGCGTATTCGGTTGTGCGAAGATTACAAGAGTTTTCCTATGATCTTTAGGCTCTTTTCTGACCTTCTATGCTCTTCTAATCGTCTCTTGGTCGACTTGGTGGTTTAGGGATTCACTTGCATGATTAAAACCAAGTTTAGGGTCGTCTATTTTTAGTGTCTGGAATTGCGTCGATACGCCATATCCATCCATGTGGGATACGGCATATTGGGGATTTCTTGGAGTAAGGACCGTGTTTGATATCTTCCAGAATATTTTATTACTATATTATGAATACGGCGTATAGGGGTTTCCTGGATACGGCGTATTGGTCTTTATGTCTTCGTGGTTTCTTGTGAAGTGTAGGCACGTATACGCCGTATCTTCTTGATGGATACGGCGTATTGGGTAAATCCAGCTTGTTCTTCTTTGTTGGCCAAAGTATTGTATACGGTGTATCGTTGATGTGGATACGGCGTATTCTTCAAAGTCAGGCAATGGTCTTTTGATTAGTCAAGTCTTGATACGTCGTATATGACTAGAATAATACGGCGGTATTGGCGTGTCAGGATCATAGACGTTTCTCGAGACTCTTTGTTTATATTCTCCAAAATGCGTGCCTTTTAGCATTACTTCACAAAGTACTCTATAATTACTACAAATCTCAAATAAAAATGATTAAGTAACAATTCTTTGCAATAATTATACAAAATAGGTTAATTACATAGGATAAATGATGCTATAAAATTGACGTTATTTGATGTCATCAGGTAGCGATTGATGCTATACCTCTAGCCACCAAACCTTCAATGATTTTTGAATACAAGATTGTTATAGAAGGAAAGTTTGGATACTTTTAATTGATAAGAGCTGATGGAAGTTCAAAAAGACACTTATCAATGATTAAGATGCTTTATAATATTGATAGAGAAGACTTGGAGACCCTTTGGAAGTTTATTTAAAGCTAAACATGGGAATACAAGGCCAGAGGCTAACTATTGTACTGTCGGTACTAAGTTAATAAAACATTAATCCTAACAGTTGCTGGCAGAAAGACTGCAAATAAGAGAGCAAGAGGAATTGACAGATGAAGATAAGGCAAGATTGTTTGTTGAACTCTTGGAGAAGAGAAAGAAACATTTTGCAGCATTATGTTGGTTGAGAAAAGATATCCCCTTACACCAATAACAATCACAAACATGCTGAACAAAAAGCTTCAAACTGATCATTGGAATGAGATGTGTTATCAACTACTCAAGCTCATGACTAAGCAAGAAAAGGGTCAATGAAGTGTTTGAATGCATCCTCCTGGTGATGGTGAATACTTTTAATGAAGAAACTTGAAGATTCAGATGATGAACATCAAGTTTAGGGGAGAATTGTTGGGTTTAAAAGACTTCAAGATATTCTTAGAGTTACCGCTGCTCAGTTACAACTGCTAAGTGATTACTACTGCTGGAAGGATTATGCTGACAGAGATGAGACCAAAGACTTATCAGAGAAGAAATAAAGATTGATTGGAGAACAAGAATACTTACGAAGATAAGTATTAGTTATTTGTAAAGAAGATATGTATAAATTATTTATTTAAGAGATTACATTTGTTTATAGAAAATATCATGATAACTTAGGAAAGTATTGTAATCCTTGTAGGACTCTTTGGTGTATAAAAGGAGATCCTAGGGCATAATGTTAGATACATATCTTTGATATTCGTAGCTTCAAGGTTTTGTAAATCCTAACACTATTAAGAGTGTTCGTTTTATATTGAGGCTGAAAGTTTGATAAACTATTGTTATTAAACTTGTTTGTTACTGTTTCATTGCTTATTCTTCTTAGTATCATAGACTAGATTCCGCATAGTCTTTGATATATTCAATCAAAGTTTCTACCATATTTGTCTTGGATTTATTCAATACAACTAAGTCTTTTACAAGCTAAGCAAGATCTATTCAAGTGGGATCAACACAAACCTATCGATCGCTTGTCTCTAAATACTTTCTTGATTTCTCCTATTCCTAAAAATCGGTCTAATGCCTTAAAAAGTCCTAGTGGCGTAATGCTATGTATGATGAGTATAATGCGTTGGTTAAAAAGGGCACTTGGTTACTTGTACCAAGGTCTTGAGGTGTTAATATGGTTCGCTCTATGTGGTTATTTAAGCATAAGTTTCAAGCTGATGGGACTTTGAGCCGCTATAAGGCTCGTTTGGTTGCTAACGGTAGTAGTCAACAACTTGGAGTTGATTTTGATGATACTTTTAGCCCGATTTTCAAACCAGCCACTATTTGCACGGTTCTTAGCCTTGCTGTGTCTCGTAAGTGGTCGATTCATCAACTTGATGTTAAGAATTCTTTTCTTAACGGTGATTTATCCGAGACTGTCTACATGCATCAGCCACCCAGTTTTGTTGATGCTAGGTTCCCTACCCATGTTTGCCGTTTGCAGAGATCTTTATATGGACTGAAACAAGACCTCGTGCTTGGTTTCAGCATTTTGCGGGTTATGCCACGCGAGCCGGATTTTATCACAGTCATTGTGATTCTTCTCTATTTATCTGTAGACAGGGTTCTCAGGTTGCTTATCTTCTTGTTTATGTGGATGACATTATTCTTACAGCTTCCTCTCCAACACTTCTATAACAGATCATAGATTCCTTACATAATGAGTTTGACATGACTGATCTCGGAGCACTTAATTATTTCCTTGGTATTTATGCGGATAGCAATTCTACAGGTTTATTTTTGTCTCAAAGGAAGTACGCTCTTCATCTTCTTGAGCGTACTCACATGGTTCATTGTAATCCTTCTCGGACACCCGTTGATACAGAGTCTAAACTGGGTCCAGACGGTGTTCCTGTTTAGGATCCCACTTTATATCGCAGTCTTGCAGGGGAATATAGTATCTTATATTTACACATCAAGATTTTTCTTATGCCGTTCAGCAGGTTTGCCTTTATGTGCTGAGGGAGCCTCACTTTGATGCTCTCAAGCGTATCTTGCGATATGTTTGAAGGACTGTGGATTTTGGTCTCCAATTATATGCTCCCGCTACTACTTCTTTGGTTGGTTATACTGATGCTGATTGGGCGGGTTGCCCCTCTACACGAAGGTCTACTTCAGGTTATTGTATTTTTCTGAGTGATAATTTTTTGTCTTGGTCAGCTAAACGTCAGCACACCATCTCTCGCTCCAGTGCCGAAGCTAAATACCGCGCTGTTGCTAATGTTGTCGTAGAGACTACATGGCTTCGCAATCTACTTCGTGAGTTACATTCTCCTCTATTGACTGCCACTCTTGTATATTGTGATAATGTTAGTGCCGTTTATATGTCTGCCAATCCTGTTCAACATCAATGGACGAAACACATTGAGATCGACATTCACTTCGTCTGTGATATGGTTACCGCTGGTCAGGTTAGAGTTCTCCATGTACCTTCTCGTTTTCAGTATTCTGACATCTTCACCACGAGACATCCATTAGTTTTGTTTGAAGACTTTCGATCCAGTTTGAGCGTCCGACCTCCTCCCACTTCAACTGCGAGGGCGTATTAGCTGACATATTAGTCGTCATATTTTATTGATATCCTTCCAATATTGTTGTCTCTATATTTAGTATGATTTCTATAGGCCTTATCATCATTAATTGTCTTCTTATCACCCTTAGTTGTGTCATTGTTTTATTGGGCTCAAAGCCCTATCTTGTAAACTATATATGTACGGTTGGCTTTGTGGAAATGGAACAAGCAAAAATCATTATCCTCTAATACTTAATGACTATATATGACATGAAAGGATAAAATGGCTTAGTTAATTAAATCCTCGAGACTCACAATGATTTAGTTGTTAGTTGACAGGAATTTAGTGTGATATTGCCTTACTTAGCCATCTATTAACTTTTGAATTTTTAAGATTCGTATTAAGTTATTAACTATGAACCGATTGATAATTGATAAGGTAAAAGGTTACAATATATGTTGTAATTGTTTATAGTTTACACATAAATATTATTTATTTACCTGTCAAATTTATAAGCAATACATCATAAGAAAATGGATGCAAACAAGGATAAAAGTTCAAGATATGACGACTTAGGTGATGTGTTTTATAGAATATTGAGGTAACAAGGTTGTGTTCTTGATTTATGTTTACATTTTTATAAACTATAAAATGAATGAAAAACTTTGACCAGATTGCCTTCTTGAGACACACATGACTACATATACAAAATTTCCAATAAATATGATGATGATGTCTTATCTTCTCTTAAAAGTTTACATGAATGATAAAATACTACTACCATAATGTGATTTGTTTCTAATATTATGTTTTCTTTTTGTTAGGTTTACTACATTGAAAAGAAGAAGAAAAAAGAGAAAATGAGACATGCTAAAAGAGAAATCAGTCAAAAGAAAGGCAAGGTGACAAGATAGAATAGAAATAGTGAGGAGATGTACTTCCTCATCTACCAAGTTCGGCTTCATTTTTTCAAAATATGTAAATAGTTGTTCACAATTTCTAATTTCTCTTAATTAGTTAAAATTTGTAAAATAACATATACTTTGTACGCTAAAAGGACTAATTTACATGGTCAAAATATGATAGATATATATAATGGAATATACGTCTGTGACACGGTAGAAAGGAAATAAGTGTAGAGGCATGAAGGCGATGATACACATGACTACATGACATGAGATGATATTTGAATTTATGTGTCCAAATGTTTATCTTTCAAATTTAAAGTTAAATTTGAGATTGATCATGAGTGAAAAATAGTATAGTAAAATTTAGAGGTATACTATTACTATTAATTTAGTAAGTTTATGTGTGTTAAGAAAAAAAAAACTTAATTTCTTTTTCATGTGCATTTTAGTCATATGTTATTGGTGTATTAGCGTTATAAATCATGTTTATTTTTGAGTCCATGTTTATTTTCGATTCCATTGTTTATTTTTAAGTCCATGTTTATTTTTGAGAAATAAGAAAGATAACATGTAATAAAAAAATTAATGGATCTAATTTTAAAAAATGCATAAAGTCATGAAACGATAAAGACCAATGACTTTGATTTCTAAAAAACACAAAGTTATGAAATGATAACGACTTATATCTCAATTTATATTTAACATAAATATTATAACATATTGTATTTAATTAAAAGAATTGATGATGATGATGATAGTCGTTTTTGTTTACAAAAACACAAACAAAAACACTATAAAATGAATAAAAGCACAATGATATGAACACAATAAATAAGTGAAATTATGACATGTACATCTTCTACAAAAAGAGTCTCAAAAAAATCAACAAACAATGAAACAAGACAAAGAGGTGCGTTGCGGAGAAAGGGTTATTGGAATAGGATACATGTATTGACAACACTAGAAGTCATTATGTTGCAGATGAGGTACATATATTAAAATGTTTATTTTAAGTCCATGTTTATTTTTGAGTCCTAATATTAAATGTCGAGTCTTAATAAAATAAGAAAGATAACATGTAATAAAAAAAAATTAATGGATATAACTTCAAAAAAGGAAAAAGTCATGAAATAATAAAGACCAATGACTTTGATTTCTAAGAATACACAAAGTCATGAAATCATAACGACTTATATCTCAATTTATATTTAACATAAATGTTATAACGTATTGTATTTAATTCAAAGAATTGATGATGATGATAGTCATTTTTGTTTACAAAAACACTATAAAATGAATAGAAGCACAATGATATAAACACATGAAATAAGAAAAATTATGACATGTACATTTTCTACAAAAAGAGGCTCAAAGAAGTCAACAAACAATGAAACAAGACAAAGAGGTACGTTGTAAAGAAATGGGTTATTGGAATAGGATACGTGTATTGACAACACTAGAAGTCATTATGTTGCAGATGAGGTGATATACATATATTAAAATGTTTATTTTTAAGTCCTTGTTTATTTTTGAGTCCTAATATTAAATGTCGAGTCTTAATAAAATAAGAAAGATAACATGTAATAAAAAAATTAATGAATCTAATTTCAAAAAATGCATAAAGTTATGAAATGATAAAGACCAATGACTTTGATTTCTAAGAATACACAAAGTCATGAAATGATAACGACTTATATCTTAATTTATATTTAACATAAATGTTATAACGTATTGTATTTAATTCAAAGAATTGATGATGATGATGATAGTCATTTTTGTTTACAAAAACACTATCAAATGAATAGAAGCACAATGATATGAACACAAGAAATAAAAGAAATTATGACATGTACATCTTCTACAAAAAGAGGCTCAAAGAAGTCAACAAACAATAAAACAAGACAAAGGGTATGTTTGAATAAGGGCTTATTGGTGCTTGGGCTTTTAAAATAAGTCGGCTTATAAACTAAGTCCCGTTTGTCACGCGGGCTTATGAAGTCATAAGCCTCTATAAGCCACAGCCCCATAAAAGGGGCTAAAAACTTTAGCTCGGGGCTTATGAACCAAAAATTACTTATATACCCTTAAAAATATCTAACATACACCAAAATTTTATTTAATTATGTCATTTTTAGTAATTTTACAATAATAAGCCCCAGCCACAGCTCATTTGTCAAACAAGTTTAAAAAAATACAAATTTTAATTTCGGCTTATAATATAAGCCCTAGCACCAGCCTCAGCCTCGACACAAGCCCCAACCCCAGCTCCAACCCATTACGCCGAACATACCACTTTACGAAGAAAAGGTAATTAGAATAAGATACGTGTATTGACAACACTAGAAGTCATCGTGTTGCGGATGTACTAAATGTTTACTCCCGCACACAAAATAAACAGTACCCTATGTATATATACGTGGTCTCCGAAACACATTAACACATAATACCACCACACAACACCTCTGCCCCCGCCCCCTTTTTTCTCCCACAACAACAACCCCTTCTCTCACACACATTCAGACACGGCTGAAAACACCCACCAGCGACTTCCTTCGAGCACAAGGTGCGATTTTTGTATTCATGATGTATTTCTTTTCAATTTTTAACGAGTGTTTACATTTGTGAGTTTAAACCCATTGGATTTTTCTTAGATGTTATTTTTTTTCGTGTTTTAGGTTGATTGGTTCTAAACAGAGATTTTAAATTTATTAGCTTTGTTGAGGTAATTCATATTTATTCTTATATTTTAATTTGAGAATATGATTAATTTTGAATTAGGGATAATGGGTGTGAAAAAGTTTTGATTTTGATATTCTGGATTTTTTGTTTTCAGGAGGGCACACCGTTGATACACTTATATTTTAAGGCGAAATCTAAAACGGGTATGCCAGGTATGAAAATATATGTGGGTGTTTTCTTGATAATTTGTTTTGTAAAAAGTTTGTATTGTTTAATATTGCAGGATTGATGGTGAACTCAGTCATAACTCAAATTAGGGTTTATCAAGATTGTCATGCTCAATATCAGGTATTAAAACCACCTTTTTTAATTCTTGCTTAATTTGTGTTAGTGGACATGATGAGATGTTGATTTTATATTGTCAGAGTCGAGGCGAGTTTTTAAACATCGAGTTGATCAACAGTATAGTTTATTCATAACACTATATGATAGGAAACCGGTTTTCTAATAATGGCGTCACAGGTTCATTGATTTTAGAAGCTCAAAGTATCGAAAAGTAATGCATTTGATATCGAAAACTGAAAATGTTTAGGTTTTTTTGGTGTGGATTGATGGTTTAAGATGATGATGTTTGTGTATTGAGTCTCTGATTTGATGGCAGTTTGGCAGTTTGCGGAGGCAAGTGTAGAATCCGTCAAGACCCTCGAGACCCCTAAGCAGCATAACCCATGCAGGTAGATGAGGTTGGCTCTCCTCTTTTCTTTCCTAATATATTTCGGGGTTTAAAAACTGGGTTATGTCAGTTTGTTTGGGTTAGGGTTGTTTAAAGGATTGTCTTTTTTTAGTGGGTTGTTGTTTGTGACAATTTGTTATTAACACATATTATCTTTTGATTCATCAAACCCATAAACCACTTTACCAACATCAATAACCAAAAAAAAGAGAAAAATCAGGTTCGATTTTTATTTATTGATTTTACATTGGATCTTGAGTGTTGCTGATATGAAGGCGGAAACTTGCTTGGTCTTTAATTTCAGGATGGAGTATCATAGAAGAAGACGACACACTAGTATGTTTTCTATAATCTCTCAAAAATTGAACATATTGTTAGCAAGAATTAATTGATTTAGTCTAGGATTTTGGGAGAGATTGGGGAAAATAATTAAGGGGTGTTTGGATGGCAGCAGATTTTGAAGATGAATTGATAAAAAAATTGATATTTTTTCTGATTTGGGTGTTTTTGGTGAGTCTTCGGTTGGATATGTGATACGGGTTCGTGTCTACAACAACAAACACCTATTTTCTGATTCATATTTATATTTAGGACATACTTTTTGTTGTAGCCACTATAATGGAATAAGAATCGGATAATAACGAGTTTAGAATCTAAACATTTTTGTGTGAACTTTGCAGCTTGAAAGGCTTATAATGGTCAAAGGTGACTATTCATCAATACATTCAATGGGAACAATGGATGGTGGTTTTGGTAATGATTTCAACTTTGCAAGTTGATATTTAAACTAGGAAACAAGGTACGAAGAGAATGAGAAGCAAGTGCCCTTATGTTACTCTTCATCTTAAAGGAATAAAAACTGATACGGTATATGTTTCACTTTTTGGTAGGGCATGGACAATTAAACCAGTTTGGGCTTTGTTGTGCTAAAGAGCATGAACGTGAAAATTTCATAAACTCATATTGGATGGGTGCAGTTGCTCTTCTTCGTTTCGCGCTTCTATTTAATGTCCTCTTCACAATGGCTATCGTGTACATAGAAGCTAAATTATTCTTGGGAATCCAAAAGCGGCAGCGGTTCAACCTGTTGTAGGTATTAAAAGAGTTTAAAACTTTTAAATATATTTAAATCTTCATATTTGTGTCGGTGGTTCGGCTTTAGCTCATAATGGGAGCTTGGTTTCTATAAAATACAATGATGCTTTCATTCATTTAATCGTGCCATTTTCATGGTTTCAGCATGGACATATTAGCTATTAGGAATTTGAAGCGATAATGAAGTCGGAAACTGGCTATTGGTGAGTGTCTTTTCTGTTGCAGTTTGTTTGGCATATGTAATTAAAGCACGCGTTCTTATAAATCGAAAAGGGGTTTACTAAAATAAATAGCAAGTATAGACAACGGGATTGAAGAGGGCAAAATGATGCGTCCGGGATGTCGGTTTATGCTTGGCCTTATGTTTTAGGTTAGTAAAGTAAAAGGCGATGGCACTGCTAAGAATAGATCAGAAACCTGATTTGTGTTTCGTGTATGCGTCTTATGTTTTTATTAGATTTTGTGGCATTATTGTTTTGATTTATTGGATTTATTATGTTCCGAGTTCCATCATTTTCTAGCCGTTGCTAGGTGCTCTTAGTTGTTGATTGTCAAGAGGTAGCTGTCCCAAACATCACATACCGAGTATACGTTTAAACTTCGCTATTTACTAGCCTTAAAATAACAAAAGTGGAGTAAGTAGCTGTAAGTAAGACTGTATTTGAGAGCCTATTGATATGGATGGTCGCGTAACATTAAAGACGCACCTCGAAAACAAAATATGTGAGCTATGATATATATAAATGAGAACAAAGTATGCACGCACCTTATTTGCTATACATTTCTATTTTCTGTATTCGTGGTGAACCTTTTTTTTACAGTCATGAAACACCTTAAGCTGTTACAAATAAGCTAATCAAAAAACCCCTTTAACTTGCAATATGTGTTATTTTTTATTTTTGACAAGTCAAATGGTAACTTAAAAAAGATTATAGGCGAGGGAAACGGTCACATAACGCATGCTAATTGGAATGTATTTGCTTTGTTTGTAGATAATCATAGGAGACAGTAAAAGGAGTTCCTTGATTGGAATGAGAACATCGGCTTCATATTTGATGTAAATTTTCGGTTCCTTGTTTTTAATGGACTATTTGGATTTTGTTTTCTCTATTTACTTGCTTATTATGTTATGCAGAATAAATGTCACGGTTGGTGTCAAGGAAGATAACTCGATGATGGCCACCCTTCACACAGTTGCTGACATTTTCTGTATCAAATGTGGATTAGTTGTTTGTTGAGTTAGTTAACGAGGAGAAAATGGTGAATGATGATTGTTCGGGTGGCTAGATTAGGTTATCGAGAGCGGGAAATATGAAGCTGATAAGTCGGTTGAAGTGTAGATGATTAGAGCTGCGTATCAGGAATTAGAGGGAAGTCAAAATGTTTGGGAACTGTTCCAGATGTGTTGGATGGGGAAGAGTTGGAATCGGTGTCGTTGATCAGAGAAGAGATGCGGTTTTACCAGCGTATGAGAAGCTTTATTAGGGTTCGGCTGAGAAGCATGACACGCCACTTAGCAGAACGCAGTTCTCATATTAAGTTACTCTAGGATAAGAGAGCTTTGTTGAAACACTTGGAACCTCAGAAGAAACACGAGGTGAAGTGTACGTTTTAGTATTCACACATGATTTATGATCTTGATCATGAAATCTGTCATTAGTATAAGCATACACTAATGGTTAACTCACCTGCTGATTACACATTTAATCACTTCTATTTTTTCTATGCCATATTTAGATGGTGTTTATTGTTTAGGGGCTGCGGAAACTATAAGTAAGAAACTTGAGAAAGAAATCTCGGGAAATTTGTGGATAAAGCCACCTAATAAGCTAACCTTGAAGGCTTTGGGACATGACAACTCAAACAGGATGTTTTGTTGATGTAACAGGTATTTTTTTAGATCTTTCATAACTGTATAAACTCTATTAGGGTGTTAATATTTTATGCTCAGTGTGCCCTTATCTTTTCAAATTCTATCTACAGCTTGGTGACAAGATTATGGCAAACAAGGAAAAGCTTAAGATTGTTCGTTTACAGCAGATTCACATAAAGAATGATAATGGCCAGCATGAGGGAAGTCGAACTTTATGCGCCGGAGATACGGATGATCTTGCATCCTATAGACATCAAATTTATCCAGTTTTTTAAGATGTAGTGCGCTGTTCTGATGATGAGAAGGTTAAAGCTAAGAAGTTGAAATTGAAAAACTATAAAAAGCTATTGATATATAATGAATCCTGACCATATTTTATCAACTATATAAGTTGAGAAAAGAATGTCAGTTAGGCTCTAAAATATTATGATAATATGATATGTTGTTTTTAAAATGAATACATGAATTGATAACGCACAAGAGACAATAGATGTCATCACAAATTTACTACTCCACGCAAATTTGGTACACTAATTAGCAATTGTAGGAATTGCAATCAGGTGTTTCGTATTACTAATGTATTACCTATACGCATTTATGGTTATAAAACGCATTCGCTGCGAATTTTTTAAAACTTATTAAAAAGAAAGAATGTGTAGTATTCAATTTTTTATCGAATAACAAGACCCGAAGTTAGTCACAAATTATAAACAATTAGACACAGACTATGTTTTATCATAGTTTAGACCCTATGATTAATTAGGCAAGTTAATGTGGATCATACAATACGTGACATAATTTTTTATAAAAAACAAGTCGGTGCATCGCTGAACGCTAATTACACAGTAAACCCGTTTTAATAGGCTTGAGCTTATTAAACGCAAATGATTTAAGTTTAGGGTTGAATGGTTAACCGATGCTGTCAACGACAACATTTCCCAGAACAAAAATGGTATGTTTCCGCATAGCCAAACATCAACTTTGATTCTTGTGTAGATGTAACTATTAAACCACCCTTATTTTGTTTTATCAACAAATACTAAACAATTTTCAACTGATTATATTTTTGGTTTTTGGGGTAAATTTCTACCAATTGTCGTCAAATCCGTATGAGTTCAAGCTTTTTGATGTTAATCAATTATATAGACACTTGTTCATGAACATCATTGTTTTGGTGTTTTTTAGATATAGACTTAGGGGGTGTTTGGCTAAGCTTATCAATTGGGTTTATGCTTATAGCGGCTTATGACTTATATATCATGAGCTCATAAACCTTGCTAAGTGTTTGGTTTAGCTCATATAATTAATAAGGTCAAAAATGACAAAAAAAAAATACATAAAAATAAAATATATGTAATTATTAAATGAGGGTATAAAGTCTTTTTATATAATACCACCCCTCCTTATAAAAGCCACAAAGTTTGGGCTTATCAAAACCCCCTTATATAAGCTCATAAGCCAAGTCATATAAGCTTAGCCAAACACTTAGTTTCGGCTTATTTAACACATATAAGCTAATAAGCTCACAAGCCCATCATATAAGCTTAGCCAAACACCCCCTTAACTTTGTGCCTTAGTATTTTTAGTTTGGTATGGTTCGCGTAGAGCTAATGAGAGCTTACGAGAGCTTGAGCTTTTTATTTAAGCTTTGGCTTGTTTCGCACAACACACCCATTGTTTGATTGTATATTGTAAGGATTTATTTCCTGAACTTTATTTACAGGTTTGTGTTGTCAAATATTCATAAGTTAGTTGCATGTTTCGGTTAGCTTATTTATCCAGCTGATTGGCTTTATTTGAATTTGGAAAATCTAGGAAGGTTGTTTATTCTTGTCTTATGGGCTTATCAACTTAAGTTTATGGCTTATTTTAAGTCCATAAGCTTAACTTGATAAGCTTATAAAGTGACGATATGAGCTTTCCAAATTCCAATAAGCCAATATGCCGGATAAATAAGTTAATTTAAACGCCCCGTAAGAAAGAAGGGAGAAGGAGACACTATTTGTATAACTAGACTTGAGCTGTGATGACATGAATGGATGGATATATGAGCAATGCAGTGAGAGTTTTGATGACACACATTAGTTACCAAAAAAACACCAACATTATATCTAACTTTAAAAGCACTTTCTATATATCACGTACCCACTAATGTTCTTATTGTTGCATTCTGTCAATTCTTGTAGATTCTCGAGCTAAAATGGAAGTCACGAGGATGGTATAGCAAACGAGAACATCAAAAAAGAGGCATCCACGGGTAAATTTTGGTATTAAGGTAGATTTGGAAGATAATGAGGTCTCCACGTTGTAGGGAGAGAGTGAATGTAAGTGGTGATAGACTAAGCAACCTGCCTGATGATCTTATCCATAAAATTCTCTCTTATATTGGCACTAAACAAGCTGTCGAAACAAGTGCTTTGGCATCTAGATGGAGGTTTGTGTGGACATCATTGCCTTATCTCAATTTCTCGAGTGAGGATTTCCCTTCTTTGCCCAAGTTCTCCAAATTCGTTAACCATGTTCTTTCTAGACGCAATAATGAAATAGAAGTGCCTTTTGTCAAGCTCACTTTTCGTGGAAAAGTTAGCCAAGTGTTTGTTAGAAGAATTCTCAACTATGCAATCTCCCACAATGTCCAACAATTGACTGTGATATGCTTGCTTGAGAATAATATTGAAATTCCGCTTTCTCTCTTTAGCTCCGAGTCTCTTAAAAGTCTCACTCTTAAAACGGTGGAATTGTGCGTGCCTCGGCGGGGGAGTTATTCCTGTACACTTTCATCGATGTGGGAGCTCCCAGCTTTAACAACATTGCATCTTGATCGAATTGGATTGTCTGTTGACAGTACTGATAAGTGCATTGGTCTTATCTCCAAGTGTGTGAACTTGAAGAATCTTACCCTAGAGGACTGCAAACCCATGGGATCATATGATATCACTATTTGTCACTCTGTACTTTCTAATCTTAAGATTAATGGCGGGGTCCGGTATGTAAAGTCTGTCAGTGTGGTTGCACCTCAACTAAAGAAACTCAGTATTCTACACCCAATGTCGAAGATTCAGATTTCTGCTGCACCCGACCTTGCCTACTTGCGCCTTCTAAATTGTTGTTGTTCGAATATCTCAGTAGATGATTTCCCACATTTGGAGGAGGTGGATGTCTGTATATTCGATCCATATAGGGATCACCCTCAAGAAGTTATTCGTCTGCTACGACATCTCCACAGTGTCAAATATCTTAGACTTAACTTGGAAATTCTTGAGGTATATTCATATTGGCCCTTAATGTTCATTCTGTTTATCTCACAAAGGTTTCAACTCTGAACAATGGTGATGACCTAGTAATGTGGAAACATCAAAAAAGTATAAACAAAACGAGCTTAGTTTGTTTTTGTTTTCATACTTGTAGGGGTAAGAATGCATCTGATGTTGCTGCTGATTTGTTTTTTAATTGCAATATTACAATTGTTTTTCCACATTTCCGTAGAAAAATAATCACAGATCTTGATAATTCTTTATTATGTTCAGTATGAGTTGTATGCTTGCTAAAACAGTTAAGATTATAAACTATCTCATAACATGAGATCTCTAATTTCAGTATAGCGAAGTTATATATCATTTAAATTTTTTACCCAGAACACCTTGTACACTTGTCAAAAATGTAAGAACTGTTCATGTTATTCACAAATAATATTCTTTTGAACTTTTTTCTGCAGCATCTTTCTTCATCTGTGGAACTAATCTCGCATCAACCTTCTCCTTTTACTAACTTAAAGAGTTTAAAGATTTATCCAAAATTGGTAAATGAGTGGAACCTTCCAAAGAAGAGAGTGGATATGTCTATTGAAGTAAAAACGTATTTGCTTGATAGTTCTCCAAGTGCCACTTTCACAATTGTTTCACGTGAGGTATTTACATCAACAAGCATAAATTTGTCTGTCATGCATGATACTTGTTGCTCTAGATTGTAAAGACATCTATATCATGCCATTAACATAATAATTAGTCCCTCATGTTAGATTTCATGTCATGAGGAAAACTGATATCTATATTTTCACAACTATTTCATATGGCCGAAAGGAATTAGGGATATTCTGAAAGTTTAGTAAGAACGCTGAGCATGTAGTGTTTCCATTGGAGGGCCGGATCTTTAGCTCATGTGTTATTTTTCCGCGACCTCTTTCCTCAGTGATAGATTGGGTTGGGACGATGTCGCTGAATCTTGTTCTATGGCACCAAAGGTAAAACGAAATGACAGACTGGTCGAAATTATGGTTCCACTTTCTTTTAGTAAAAGGACACTTAAAGACCGCTCTTAGTGGATATGCACTATTGTAATGGCTAAAACCAGAGAGTTACATATTAAGGTCTTTATGTTTTTACCTTTATACCTGCCATGTGAATGGTTGTTTGAACTTTTTAACCCTTTTCAGTTATCTGTGAACATTTTAACATCTTATAGAAATAGGAAGTGTAAATTTTACCAAATATTTTTTCTATAGAAAAATAAATAGCATTGCCTATGCTTTTTATTTCGTTGTTAAGCAAAAATGCAGCTCTGCATCCATTTATAAAGATAGGAAGTGTAAATTTTATCAAACATTACCTGAAATTCTAGTTTTCTCCTATTTTATAGACTTCTCATGTAATTGATTGTAGAATTGCATAATTTATATATTTGTTGAAAGTGTTTATCTTGAGATTAAATATTGTAGTAAAAACATGTATACAACTATTTTCCTCACTATTGCTTTTCGTTGATAGATATTTAAAAAGAGGATGCAACCTTACAAATCAAGGTAAGCAGTAATACATAGAGAACAATAGTTGCAAGTCTCATTACTCCCCTTAAACTGTTAAAACTGGATTGCTTTATCTGTTCTGGACCGGTCCCATAAATGATACAAAGGTGATAGATGTAATTTTACCAAGAAATTACTATGAAATGGAGCAACCATTGAGCTACCTATAGTAATGAGTCACATAAGTGATTCTGATAGTTCATCCCTGATTCATATTGATAGACGGTTCTGATGTTTAAGAGATGATATCTTTATCATTATTTTAGGTTCGAGTCAACTATGGCAGCATTAAAACATGATCATAAACACAATATTTATTACCATCAATAATGGTATTTATGGAATAAAGCATCACCTGCTCAACCTATACCGATGACTATAGCAAGAGTTGCTAGCCATCAGAAACAAACAAAAATTTGTTTACAAAAACGTCTAAAGATCTTTAGGCAAAAGGCTGCTGCCCTACAAGTATAAAAGCATTACAAAAATGAGTAATTTTCTTCTTGTTTTTGTTGCTGATAAAGGACTTCATGACTCCTTTAATAAAAATTTATTGTCCGCGTTTTATTGGCAATTCTATCAATCCATTGAACAAAAGGTCCAAATAGTTGACAAAAGTTATTACCTAAGATTAGGTCAATACCAGAATCTTGTTGGTAGATTGTTGGTATATTAAATTCGTAACCAGAAAGGCTCCTGCATGTTGATTACCTAAAGTTTCTTTCTCGTGATTGATTTAAGTTTTGGGTCTGATTTGGTGCATATATGTGATGGAGTGTATGCACGAACTGGCTTCTAAAATGTGTTGGTATTTTACTCCCTATATTCTTTAGAGAACCACCAGTGCTAAATATGTATTTGTCATTTATATTTGAGAGATGGGAGACTAATCTTCTGATAAACTCTATAATTTCATGCAGGAGTTGAATGCACCAAAGAACGCCACATCAGCACAATACCTTATGGCCGAATTACAGGTTCTTCTAGAGCAAGAGAGAGCTAATACCATGACCGACAAGGCTCATATGGAACAAAAGGAAGCACCAATGGAGAGCCACAAAGGAAAGATGCATGAGCAGGAGCAGCCACAACCAGAGACGAATATGCAACCGCATTTTGCGGGAACCTTTGGGCAGATGAAGAGCTATTGGAAAGATCTAAGTGTGCGGACTGAGAAAAGGAAAGAAAAGGCGTGTCTCATTATCTCGAAGTTGGAGAACATTGAAAAGTTACTGGCAAAGCTACCTGCATCAAAGAGGGCCATGATTCAACCATGTTTTTCTAGTCTTTGTGCCGAGGCTGACATTATCACGAGTGAAGTAACAGATTTATTGAAGATGCAGTGTGATGAAAATCGAAGTCGTCTAGGTGTCTGCTTTCATAAACTTGCTACATCGTCTGATCCGTCTTCTTAGCAAGTTGTAAATTCTTGATTTCCCTTGTAATTACAAGTGGCTCTATTGTCAAAATGTTAACTCCATTAGAAATTATCGTTATCTTTTGATTTCAGGTCACGCTTTTTTTGTTATAACCCCGAGTCCTCGATGCAAGTCATTGTTGGTTCCATATTATTCCCCTTTTCATTGTAGGTCCCATGTTTCGTTACTAACCCGATGCAAAATAGTCGGAGTCACAAGGAACTGCATGGCTGCATGTGCAACTTGAAATGTAAATTTGTATACTTCTAGCTACTATAATGCAGAGTTGAGATGATCAAGTGACATGGGTTTTAATTTCGCAACATTTCATAAGTTTGATGTTAACTAAAAGTTTTTTGCATCGTCTTTATATCTGTCAACTCTTCTTTTTATACATACCGCTAATTACATACACAACGCCAATTTTTGAATAGTCATAGCATAAGGTATATATTGACCACTCGGTGCAAATCTACTATCTTTATACGGTGCTCAGCCTTGCTATTTCCGTTTGTAATTGGTCTTTCTTGTTTGTGGGAACCAATCTGAGCCTTTAGATTAGAAAACAAATGGTCGAAATTGATTCTAATATAACACTTTTACCAGGGCCGGATTTTAAGGTGTGCAGAGTGCACAACCGCACAGGGTTCCAAAATTTTTGGGGCCTCGGGTGTTATAATGCAGGGCTGAATTGATTCCGGGTTCAAGGAAAGTTTGAGAATGTATTCCTAAAACTTAAGATGTTGACGTTATAAAACTGAAAAGTAGATTAGTTTTAAAGGATTTTGGGAAGAAACTAAAAGGAGAGTTGTATTACTGATACAGATTGGTTGAGGAAGATGATTATTTTGAGTATTAGTCAGTTTGCATCCTAAGGTTTTTAGTGTTTACACTTCAGTCCTTGTAGGTTGGCTTTGCTCCTTTTTTATGTACAAATGGATTTACAGAATTTA
>BQNB010000912.1:25000-148084 GCA_026074375.1 Tanacetum coccineum | reverse complement strand
ATCGAGTTTTAATATAATCAAGTTTTATAATATTTTTATAATTTATAAAAATATAATATCTTATTAAGAATATCAAATTAGCAAGAAATACCCTTGAATTATAATTAATTACAAAACTAGTCCTTTTAATATATAAAGTATATAAAATAATCCCTCAACTTTGAAACTTGGCAAAAATAACCCTTGGAGTTATAAGTTTAATAAAATGACATTTTCAGTCCTTGTAGTTAATAATTTTCAAAAGTTACAATATATACCCCTTGCATGTAAATATTTTACAAAACAAGTCCAAAATCCATAATAATGATATTTTTCAATATAAAAAGTAATTTATAGTTTATAGCTTATTATGATAAGCTAATATAAGTTAGGAAAAATAGCTTTTACAAGCTTTTAGCTTATAAAAATGGTTTTCGAGTTCAAAATGCCAAAACGGGTTCATTTGGTTTCAAAAATTAATTTAACTGGTTAAGGCTTTTAAGAATTGATAAAATGCTTATAGGAATGTTAAATAAGCTTATAGAAATTGTCCATTATAACAGCTTGTGATTATAGCTTATAGATTAAGAGAAAACGTGTTTTTAGGGTTTCATGGTTTCGGTTTGGATTAAAAATGAAAAACGCCTAGGTTTTGAGTTCAAAGCTTTTAACAATGGATTAAACATGATCATATGAACATTATAAGAGTATTGAAACAGAACACGAGTTTAAAGAACCTGATTTCGAGCTAGTGGATTTGAAAATGGGTCGAAATGGAAACTTGGTACTCGTATGCCTAGAATAACAACCTTAGGTTTCTTTTATTACTTTCTTCGCTTCACTTCTGGCCTTGTGGACTCTTAGAACTTCTCTTGATCAGACTTGAGACTCCACTGATGATTTAGAAATGAATGTGAAGGTGTGAGTTGAAATGAATGGGGTTCGTCCCCTTTTATAGTCGAATTCCCCTTGGTGCCCAAGTTTGGGGTGATGTGGTGTCTAGTTCTTAGAGAGGCTGACTTGGGTAAGCTAGGGAGTGAGTATGGTGAGCTATGAGTGTAGCTAGGAGGTGTTGGCAAGAATTTAAAGAGGTGATGTGGTCGCGGCATGTATGGAGCAAAAAGGGTGGGTGTGGCTTTTTTGGTGACCAAGTGATGGGTTTGAGGTGCTTGTAAGCAACTTATAGTTGAAGTAGCATTATCATGGAGGTGCTTGTAAGCTTGGTTGAGTTTTAAAATAGGTTAAATTAAAGAAAAAGGGGCGCGGGTTCAAGTTAGGGTTCAGTTAAGGCTTATGGTTTTGAATTCATATATAATGGAGTGATAAGAAGGGAATATGAAATGTAATGTTGAACATTAAGTGTTTATAACTTAATTTGATTAGTGGTTTAAGTTTAAAATGGGTAAAAAGGAAGAAATGGGTCACGGGTTTGGTTTATGGTTCGGATTAGGGTTTTGAGTTTAAAAACGTGTACAAGTGATTGAAATGGAGGGAAATGTTGTTTAAAAGTTGAGCATTGCTTGCTTGTAACTTAAGTTGATTAGTTTGTACGAAAATGGTAAGAAAAATGATGGTAAAATGGCTTATTTGGATTTGTGCTTTAAAGACTCGTACATTGTGCTTTAAGGTGCTTGTGCCTTATTTTGGAGGGAAAATGTATTCAAATGAGATGCTATGATACTTGTATATGTGTCTTAGTTGCTTGTACATTCACTTTAGATGTTTACATTACACAAAATTAGGATTTAGGCATAATCGTTAACGGTTTATGTTTATTTAATAATATTGTCGTTAAAACTTCGTTAAATAAATATCGTATATGATGAAATGGATAATAGATCATTGACTTGACATGTTATGATGTTTGCTTGACATAAATGTAGATAGGATTGTCATAGGTAGGTTGTGTGAGCCCGTTAACTTTAGTTTGCTATGTAAACAATGTTACATAGTAGAATGTTGTAACGCGAAAAATTTCCCTATAAAAGGTGGTATATATATAATAGATGGATAGTACAGTGCATCTAATTTAATAGATGGATAATTATATTGATGAAAATTATGGGTTGTTATAGTCCTCCTCCCTTAAAAGAAATCTCGTCCTGAGATTTAGTTGGATGCTAGAGTGATATTTGAAAACAGATGTGGATATTTGGCACGAATTTGATCTTTGCGTTCCCATGTAAATTTTGGTCCTCTTTTAGAGTCCCATCTTACTTTGACTATAGGAATAAGACTTTGTTTCAGTTGCTTGACTTCTCAATCCATAATCTCCACTGGTTCTTCCACAAAGTTGAGTTTGTCATCGAGCCTAAGCTCTTTCATTGGAATGACAAAGGATTCGTCAGATAAGCATTTCTTTAGATTAGAAACGTGGAAGGTATTGTGGACATTGTTGAGCTCTTCAGGAAGCTCAAGTTTATATGCCACTGTACTAATCCGTTTAAGGATTTTGAATGGTCCAATGTACCGAGGATTAAGCTTTCCTCATTTTCCAAATCGGATGATTCCTTTACGAGGTGATACTTTCAACATAACACGATCTCCAACTTGAAATTCTAAAGGCTTTCGCCTGACATTGGCGTAACTTCTTTGCCTATCTCTTGCAGCCTGCAAGCGTTGTTGAATTTGCACTATTTTCTCGGTGGTTTCATGGATTATTTCTGGTCCTGTAAGTTGAACATCTCTAACTTCGGCCCAGCAAACAGGTGATATGCACTTTTGACCATGGTAACTGTTATTGTAGGAAAATTCTACCAATGGTAAGTGTTTTCCCCATCCTTTTCCAGAGTCTATGACACAGTCTCGAAGCATATCTTCGAGTGTTTGAATGGTTCTTTCACTTTGTCCATCAGTTTTGAGATGATATTTCGTACTCATGTCTAATTGAGTACCCAAATCATTATGCAAGGATTTCCAGAACCTGGATGTGAAATGACTGTCACGATCTGAGATAATGGATATTGGCACGCCATGTCGGGAGACTATTTCTTTGATGTATAACCTTGTAAGGGTTTCCATACTATCTGTCTCTCGGGTAGGAATAAAATGTGCGGATTTGGTAAGGCGATCAACAATGACCCAAATTGTGTCATGTCCGTCTGATGTTCTGGGTAGTTTTGTGACAAAATCCATTGTTATTCTCTCCCATTTCCACATAGGAATCTCCGGTTGTACCAGTAAGCCGGATGGCTTCTGACATTCAGCTTTAACTCTAGAGCATGTCAAACATTTGCCAACGTACTCAGCGATGATTGCCTTCATGTTAGGCCACCAATAGAGTTTCTTTAGATCTTGATACATTTTATCAGAACCCGGGTGAATGGAATACTTTGATTTATGGGACTCATGCATAATCAAGTCTCTCAGATTACCAAAGAGTGGTAACCAGCTTCGATTCTTAATACAACGAGTTCCATCAGGACGTACTTCAAATGCTTTATCCATTCCTCGTAAGTTCTCAGCTTTGACGTTTTCTTCTTTGAGTGCTTCATTTTGAGCTTCGAGAATTTGTGATGGTAACTTTGGATGAATGGTCATGATTAATGCTCTAACTCGGAGTGGTTTGATTCATTCCTTTCGGCTTAAGGCATCTGCTACAACATTTACCTTTCCAGGGTGATAACAAATCTCACAATCGTAATCTGCAAGCAATTCCAACCAACGGCGTTGTCTCATGTTCAATTTTTTATATTAAGAATATGTTGAAGACTTTTGTGATCGGTGATAACCGTACACTTTGTGCCGTAGAGATAGTGTCTCCAGATTTTAAGAGCGAACACAACTGCTTCTAATTCGAGATCATGAGTGGTATAGTTTTCTTCATTAGGCTTGAGTTGTCGGGATGCATATGCAATAACCTTTTCTCTTTGCATTAACAATGCTCCCATACCTTGATGAGATGCATCACAATAAACAACAAAATCGTCGTTTCCTTCGGGTAATGCTAAGATTGGAGCTTCACATAGTTTTTGTTTAAGTAGTTGAAAAGCCGATTATTGGTCTTCACCCCAGATATACTTCTTGTTTTATAGGGTTAAATCAGTCAAAGATTTTGCAATCTTTGAAAAATCTTTGATAAATCTCCGATAATAGCCGGCAAGTCCTAAGAATTGACGAACTTCCGTGGGTGTAGTGGGAGATGCCCAGTTCTTAACTGCTTCAATCTTGGCGGGGTCAACATGAAGTCCTTGACTATCAATTAAGTGTCCAAGAAATTGCACGATACGAATCCAGAAATCACATTTGGAGAACTTGGCATACAACTTCTCTTTCTTGAGTAATTCTAGGATTATTCTCAGATGATTTGCGTGCTCTTCTTTGTTATGAGAGTAGATGAGAATGTCATCGATAAACACTATTACAAATTTATCCAAGTATGGTTTACACACACGATTCATGAGATCCATGAATACAGCAGGTGCGTTAGTTAAACCAAATGGCATCACTTGAAATTCATAGTGTCCGTATCTTGTTCTGAAAGCAGTCTTAGGAATATCTTCATCCCTCACTCTCAGTTGATGATAACCTGATCTTAGGTCGATTTTTGAGTAGACACTCGAACCTTGAAGTTGGTCGAATAAGTCATCGATTCTGGGTAATGGGTAACGATTCTTTACAGTAAGTTTATTCAACTCCCGGTAATCGATACACATTCTGAAAGATCCGTCTTTCTTTTTAACAAATAAGACAGGAGCTCCCCAGGGTGAAGTACTTGGTCGTATAAAACCTCGGTCTGACAATTCTTGAAGTTGATTAGATAGTTCCTGCATTTCTGAAGGAGCTAATCTATAAGGTGCGCGGGCTACAGGTGCTGCTCCAGGAATTAAATCGATTTGGAATTCTACTTGGTGAACGGGAGGGAGGCCAGGTAGATCTTCAGGAAAAACTTCTGGGAATTCTCTGATTACTGGGATATCTTCCAGTCGTTTCTCGTCTGGCGTCTTTTTCATTACTTGGGCTACGAAAACTTGACATCCCTGGATATATACCATACGGTTTTTATATAGGATATGCGATTTAGTCGGGTCTTACTTCGGTCACCTTGAATGATTAAAGTTTCACCGTCGATTGGGATGTGGACGACTTTCTCGTCACAGATAATTCTGGCATGATACTTGGATAACCAATCCATACCAATGACAACATCGAAACTACCGAGTTTAATTGGCATGAGATCAATTTCAAAAGGTTGATTTAACAAAGTTAGGATGCAACCCTGGATAACGGTGTTTGTGCGTACTAGGTTTCCGGCAGCCATTTCAATATCGTAAAAGGTATCTATTGTAATAGGCAGGATATTTAGCATAGAGTCAAGAGATATGGATATGAAGCTTTTATCAGCTCCGGACTCAAATAATACTCTAGCTAAATGCTGGTTTAGGAGAAACATACCCGTAACTACGTTCGGGTCTTGATGAGCATTCCTATCCCTTAGCATGTAGGCTCTTCCCTGGGCATTGATGTGGGTCTTTCGGCACTGATTTGTATAATGCTCTTTTTCTCCACAGGCATGACAAATAACAGTCACTGGTAGTTGATTACTTCCAGTGGATGGTCTCTTGTTTTGGCAGTTCTTGGTTAAATGATCCACCTTGTTGCAAGTATTACACTTAACAATACAAGGTCCGGTCTGATGAAGATCACATTTTCTACATAATGGGAGGTTTCCGGCATACCTATTCTTCTCAGCAGGAGTGGCAGCATAAGCCTTGGCAGCTTCTTGCCTTCGGTTCTGTTGTGGTTGGTGATTGTTATAGTGGTTGTTGGTGTTGGTGTTACGGTAGTTGTTGTTGTTGCGGTAATTGTTGTTGTTATTGTTGAAAGTTCTTCTGTCGTCAAACTTTCGTTTATGATCACTTGATACTTGTACCGGAGTATGCTTTGTTACCTGATCCATTAGCCTTTGGGCTATATTAATGGCTTCTTCTAAAGTTTGAGGTTTAGAGGCGGTAACATTTCCTTCAATACTTCTAGGTAACCTTCTGATGAAGGCTTCCAGGAGTTTCTCGGTGTTTAGTACGATGTTCGGGCATAGAACTGCTAATTCTTGGAATCTTCTAACGTAAGGTTTGAGATCATTTCCCTTTACAGTCAGATTGTAAAGTTCATCTTCCATCTTTCTGACTTCAGCTCAAGGACAATATTTGTTTGTAAAGAGCCTCTTTAACTCAGTCCATGTGATTTGATTAGCTTGATCTACTCCCGTAGGTTGGGCGTATGCATTTTACCAGGACAAGGCATCATCAGTAAGGATACCAGTAGCAAATGTTACTTTGTTTTCCTTGACACATTTGCTTCGAGAGAATACTGATTCGGTTCGTTCAAACTAGCGGATGAGGCTAACTGCTCCTTCCGTACCATTAAAGTGGAAAGGTTGACAGCTTATGAATTCTTTGTAGTTTCCCGTTTTTGCTATAGGAGTTCCAGTAGGTTCGGTGTTCCTGTTGGGATTACTAGTACCTGCCATTGTTGCAGCTTGTGCTTCCAGAGCCGCAGTGACACTGTCAGCAACTAGTTTCTTAATGGCAGCTTGAGTCATGGCCGATGCTTCAGATGTTGACGTCCTTTTAGGAGGCATTCTATCAACATAAGACAACACGTAATAAGAATGATATCACAAGTCTTAAAATGATTAAAGTGCAAAAATAAACATTGTCACAATAGTGATATCGAAATCATAGATAATTCATATCAAATAAGTTTCATAATACCACACATCCCATGGCTAGGTTCTGATAAAAGCGATAACTAAGATCTAATCTAATAGTCCGATTATCCTTCTTGGCTGATCTTGAGTTCATTGATGGCATTCAAAAGACTTTCCTTATCTTCTTGATGATGAATCTGGATATCGTTGATGATGTGTTCTAGATCAGTAATTCTGAAGCGAGCCAGAGAAATTTTGTGGTTATTTCCCATTTGCTTCTTCTGAAGTTTAGAAATTTGAGCACGAGCTTGTTGGAGTTCTGCTTCTAGATTGTCAAAGTCTTGTTGGATAATCACCCGACCTTTTCCAAGTCCTTCGATTTTGTCTTCTATGTATTCAATACGATCGAGAGAAAGTTCATTTAGATGATTTAAGATTTTCTTAATTTGCTCCTCGTGACGTTCCAGACTTGTCTTACGAGAGCTTTCTCCTATCTCAAAGTCTTGAGGTAGGACAAAAGTAAATGAGGATGAACAACCTCGTTTCTTTGGTGGTAGTATTCCTTCAGGAAGAAAGAATTCTTGAGGATTAAGCATTGATGATTGAGGTATGATAGTTGGAGGTGGGATAGGTGATTTTTCAGCATAAAATGCTTGCATAACGTTCATGTAGGGATCATCATGAAAGAGCGAAAACGTTAGTGAAACTATTGGAACTACGCCAAATGAGTTAGAAGAGCTAGAATATGTTTTTCCCGGTGAAGCTGGGACATAGTCCGGAGAAGCCGGAATAAAGTCAGGAAAGTTGAAGGAAAAGTCATCCTCAATACTGGAAGTAAGATGGTTAGTAGACGACATCACTCTGTTAACAACCCAGCGGTAAATAACATAAGTTATATATATAATAGTATAATAGTTATGTACTTTTACATACTATTCGGGAGATGTAGTGGCACGGAGGACTTTCTTGGCTAGAAAAAGAAAAGTAGTTATAGTTAAGGTTTCAACCTTGTTCTCTATAGCACCCCCATTTTGATACATATAACAGCGGAAGCTAATCTAGGGTATTATTTCATAGTACAACAGTCATAATCATAGAAAACGAGTCATAAAGAGACGTTTTGGAAAAAGTTGTTATCATTCATTTATTCATCAGAGTTTTTACAAACAGAGGTCCCAAAATCTACAAGAAATCAAAAAGTTTAAATGATAACGGTTTAGCCATCTTCAAGTCCATGCCACTCCGTGCCATATGATGCTCAGTTACCTGAGATATACATGCTAAAAAGTCAACACAATGGTTTAGTGAAATTCATAGGTTTAATTAAAGTAGTTTGAATACAGGTTTAATAGTGGGTTACGTTGTTATACACCCATAGTTTGTAAAATATTGTTATTGCTTTAAGCTCATGACACCGAAGCCTTATGTTAATCAATAACCACAAGTAATTGCCCCAACGAGTGTCTTTGCCAAACACCCGCAAAGTTATTCAAATGATGTGCTATTGGTTACCGACAGTATAGGTACACCAACAGGGAAGTCCAGTCCCAAATAGATCTATTCACATTATTCGCGCTTACTCTGACGAGTAATTAACGGTTTATGATAATGGGGTCTTAATGACAAAAGTAGTTACTTAGGCAATAATGAATCAGGATAACATACAGAAAAATACTTGCATTCATGATTTAAGCATGTATCCCCCTCACGGGTTTATGAAATATTAAAGAGATTTAAAAGTGAGGCAATGAACTCACTTTAACAGTATATGGAAATCTGATTGATGGCAAAAGTATATGAAATGAAAGTAACGGCTTCGTCACACAACCTGGGTAATATGTTAAGTCTTAGTTTGATTGGATATGTTTTATATCATAATGAAATATCACTTTGATTGGATTTATTATGGCAATATTGTATCACTGTGTTAGCCCTAAAATATGGTGACTAATCCGGAATTACATTTATCATTTATAGTCGGGTCGGGTTAGTTTAGCTAGTCGATATCGGGACTATAAATACTCCCTCCATACTTCCATGGAGGGGTAGGAGTTCACATTGTAAAGTGTGAGTGTGTGTGTGGTTCCTTTTTCTCTATTAAACCACACACATACAAACACACTCCTTCTTCCTCTTTTTTCTACTTCTTCTCTTTTCTCTCTAATAATATGGCTCAATTTCTTTTCCATTTTACCATGCCTCCGGATCATTGTTCAAAGGGTGAATTTATGCTAACAATTGGCACCAGAGCATAGGGGGAATCCGTGTTGTTTATCTACTGATTATTGTGGTTAAACAAGATCAAATTCGTGGTCAAAAAGAAGTCAATAAAAAAAATCAAACCCGAATTTTTGTGCTTAGATGTGTGAATGTTTATGTTATTAAGCAAGATCTAGGCATAGGGTAGCTAATTGTGCAAGAGAAATCAAGTTAAGAGGTCAAAAAGGGCGATTTATAGGCGATTTTAGGTGGAAAAACTCGTATATTTCGTCGTTGCGTTTTGACTCTCTGGCAAAATTCATGTTGCGTTTTGATTTCTTCTTGTTGCGTTTTGACTTCCTTCTTGTTGCGTTTTGACTCATTGCGTTTTGACTCATTGCGTTTTGACTCATTGCGTTTTGACTCATTGCGTTTTGACTCACTGCGTTTTGACTCATTGCGTTTGACCACTTGCATTTTTGACTCATTGCGTTTTGACATTGGTTGCGTTTTGACTCACTGCGTTTTGACTCATTGCGTTTTGACATTGGTTGCGTTTTGATTACAGGTTGCGTTTTGAAGACCACGACTGCGTTTTGACTAAACGTTACTCTGCCCAATTTTTTTATTCATTGCGTTTTGAATAGAAATCTTGTGTGAAGAAAAGGGTTTCAGTAAAACGGCCATAACTTTTGATCCGTAAGTCCGTTTCAGGCCCGTGACCTCTCAAATCGAAGAGAAAAACGAGACGGATCACGCTGTAACCACCTTTAGCTAGTTAAGGATTTCTTAAGGCCCAAAAAGCTCGTTTACTATGATTTATTGACATTTTTCAGTTTTTTGGAATTTGTGTTACACTTGTTTTTGTTCTAGCTCACGGCCCATCTGTATTTTGAGGCCCGTTTCAGTTTGGTGAGCCTAGTTAAACAATCTGCTGTAACCCTAGCCAGAAAATTATCTGGTTTTAGACAATTAAATCATTGGCCGCTGGGGTCCGAAATCTAATTCATTCACGGTTTTTTTCTTTGATTTTGTTAAATCCACGTTAATTCATTTATCGGTTTTAATCATAGACGTGTAAAATCCCGTGAACGTGAATTGCATACAAACACCACAATCAAGAATCAAGACTCATAAAACACAATCAACCATAACAACACACCACACAAACAACAACACTTAATCCCAAAACAGATATCTGAAAGATTCACTTAAATTGACAAAAAGGCTTGAGATTTGGTTAAGATGAATGTGATTTCAGTGGATTTGGTATCCCTTATTTGCTCAATTGGAAAGTTGGATTTCAAAAGGCGGGGGGGTCGTACTTATTTATCATCGTGACTTTCTTCTATTTTCGATCGATTGATGACTTGCTTGAACATAAAGAATATGATTAAGACTTGGATTATCTAGTTTCCAGCGGTCAAGGGGTGGTTGGATGAAGACCTGGAATACTATCACTTAAAGGAGTTACGTTGTAGTACTCAGTGTCACACGCAAATGTCGATGTGGATAATTTCAAGAGGTGTTGTACTTCTTATACTTTTGATGGAGTATAAGGTACTTAGAGATTTTCTCTGCCTTCTTTAATTCAACATTAGTGTAGATTAAGTAACATAATTTATTGGGGGATTTTACTTCAGTTTCAAGTTTGGTATAACGGGTTTACTTCACCATGTGATCACAACAATAGCCGATAGAATACGAGGTTGGTAAGTTAGCCAGAGAGTTTAAAGGTTGAGATGTAATCAGCACTTCTCACGAGTATTTTTGTGCTATTCCAAGACAAAGATACTTCACAGTCTAAGCAAAATCTTCAAAGTTCTTCGATGACATTCATTCACAAGACCTTGATTATACCAAGTGTTCTTGATTCTTGCTTCATCTCCTCTACGGTTTCTGAAGTCAAGAGGGTAATGATTTTTTGGTTATCAAGATTTTGTGCTTGATGACTAGAACTTCTCGAGTATATGGACATACACGACAATGATGCTTTTGAGAGTTCGCAACCATCATGGGGGAAAATGTGTACATTGGGATTAATTGCCCTTTGATGTTACCATGTTCAACTTCAGGGGGAAGTTTGTTAGCCCTAAATTGTTTTGTTGGTTTATGAGTATTTGACAAACGTTAGAAGAATTGTTGCTGATTTCTCGCATGCACCCTGAAGAATATTCACCAAGCCCTGATGACAAGAAGCAGTGGTCGTTGGTGTGGTTTGACTTCTACAAAATTCTGCTGTGCACTTTGATGACAAGTAGAAGATTGTTCAAGCTACATCACGGTTTCAGATTGCTTAGATAGGGATGTTGGTTTGGGGGCGAAGCGGTTCAGAAACTTCGCACCAAAAATGGCGTCTTTGAAGATAGCTTTTCAGACATGCTGCTTGGATTGGGGGAAAGTTAATCCAGTTAATGCATACTACAATGGTTCTGTACAGTAACGACAATTGAAGAATCCAAGTGGAATACAAGTTTCAAGACCAAGAGAACTCACAAGACAACTTCAGCTTTGGAAGTGCTTTGGAAGACTTTATTTCTGTTGTATTTGTACCTGATAGGAACATTGTAAGTAATTTGATGTCCGCATATTGGGGAAGATTGTTAGCCCTAAAATATGGGTGAATAATCCGGATTTACATTTATAAATTTATGTGGGTCGGATTAGTTTAGCTAGTCGATATCGGGACTATAAATACTCCCTCCATACTTCCATGGAGGGGTAGGAGTTCACATTGTAAGTGTGAGTGTGGGTGTTGGTCATTTTTCTCTTTAACCACACATACCACAAACTACTCCTCTTCTTCTATTTTCTAATCTATTCTACTTTTCTCTCTTTTCTTATAATAACAGTCTCAATTTTCTTTTCCATTTTACCAAGCCTCCAGATCATTGTTCAAAGGGTGAATCTAATTTAAACATTTACACATCTCATGATAAGATAAATCTGAATAATTGATATCCGATCATAATAACGAAGTAGTAAAAATACACGAATGAACTACTACTTTTACTTTCCCGTTGCATTGTGCAACTTACCGACCTAACCAGAGATAGAAAATCACCATTACGTTGTACAATTTCCCGACCACACCGTAGGTGGAAAAGATAGACTCAAGACACAGGAAATACAATACTTTACATGAAAGTAACCAACGATTGCTTAAAGACTAATCTAATAGGGTAGGTTAAGGTGTAAAGGCGTAACAAAACATTTGGGGTTTAATCCTAAAGGAATGGCTCTATGGGTTTTTCTAGGGGTATCTTACTCTTAAAATGAGAGTAAAAAAGGGTTTATACGGGGGTTAACTAGCCGGTGTAGTTAGTTAATAAAACATGTATAGGCATTTTGGTGTAATCCTAGAAATTTACCAGTTTAGAAAAGTCACTCCATCTAAATCCATAGTACTTATTATTGTTGTCTCGAATAGATATACCAATCTATGTTTTAAAGTTTACTACAGTCACCGGCACACTCATATTTTTGTGGAATTTAGGTAAACATTTAGAAATGGATAAGTCTAAATCCTTACAATATCTATCAAGGGTTATGTGTGCAAAGTCATGTGGATAATAATTTCACAAAAAGTATACTAAATTTTTTAAAATTTAGGCATAAATTAAGCATATAAAGCATATTAATGTGAAAACAAGGACAAGTAAGCATTCTAATTCTCCTCCCCCCCCCTCCCCACTTAAGATATACAACGCCCTCGTTGTATAAATAGAAAATTAAATACATGAAATATAAAGAATTAAAACGGGAAACTCTTTTGAGATTTGCTCGGTATGATCCTCCATGTTGCGTTTATGAGCAAGATTGTATGTGCAAGAGCATCTGAATCCTAGGACGAACAACATGCACACAGTAATTCAAAAAAATAAGCATACCACTAATCACGTTACATTGATTAGCAAGCTCCTGTATTAATAAAGAAAACAATGCAATTCTATCTCGGTTGTATCTGCTTGGTTAAAAATAAGATCCTAGAAAGTGAATAGGAAATCGATACGCCGTATGGTATGAGGCGGATACGCCGTATCTTAACCTGTGTTAAAATCCTAAGTACGAGTCAGATTAACTAATACGTTGTATTCGTGTAACGAATACGCCGTATAGAAAATCTGACAGAAAAGTTTTTAAATGCAAAAATTAAAAGACTGGATAACGTCCAGACATTCGATACCCCATATGGGGTGGTACGAATACGCCGTATCGATGTTTGGGAAGACAGACTCGATAATAAATAAAAGACAGCAAGTTGTCTCCTGGATAGCACTTTTCTTTCTGCTAGTCTTTAGTTAGACTTTTTCCTTTAGCTTCTTTACCTCCTTCTCATGCATGCTTATTGTGCCGCATTCAGCCATTCTTCTTTTTTCGCATCTTGGATGTATTCGGGTCCTAAGTTAAAGACCCCTTGTAGAAACTTTTGAGCTTTTGGTACAGATGCGAGATTCCATTCAGCTTGTCATGCACACTTACCTTTAGTAATGGCTTGATCTTGTTGCATTTGGTATTGGATAAATGTTTAAACCTTGGATGTGATCGCGCCATTTGGTAAGTCACGTTATCATTACCATTGTGGATAGTGATTAATCCATCAAAACTTCTTGCTTCCACACATGAAGCTTTGCGGAACGGTTCTCCAAAAATAATATCTCCCATGTCTTGATCTCGTTAGCCATCCATATTTTCTACTACTACAAAATCAGTTACAACAGAAAAGTTTCTGACAAATATAGGTACATTCATGAAAGCTCCTACTATGTTCTTTCCTTTGTATTCAATTTTGTCCTTCATTATAGAATTGTAGAACTTTTTAGACATCACACTAACGAACAAAATTAGGAAAAAAATTAGCATTTACATGTTCAAAACCTATCATGCACGAAAATTTTAAGTTGTAGGCACAATCAATATGGACCTTCCGGTCAAAGTCACAAAAACTAGGGTATTTGTCAAAACATTCATTATTCCTAGTCTTGATTATGTCAATCATGGGTTTATTAATTATTTCTCCTTCATCAATACTTGGGTCTAAATCATCAACTTGATTCCTCCTAAGCTTCATGGGTGTGTTAGATCGCTTTAATTAATGAAGTCCTCGAAAACTTGGTATTGTGATCTATTTATCATTAAAGCTACTTCATAATCCTAGTTCTAAATCAAGTTTCATTTCTTTCCCCTAAGCTTCGCACTTATTGGACCCTCTTAATTAGCTACTAGTAGGTTTAATGGATATTTAAAAGTAACATGTTCATTCCCCACCTTAATGTAATTTCTCTTTTAAAGACATTATTTTTAGCATGGGCAGTGGGACCAAAATGGTCTTTGAGGATCAAGGGCACGTTGATGTCCTCGGGCTATCTGAACTACAAAGGGGGGGTCTATTGGGGGAAAAACAAATCTACATAATTCCTCAGCATCGCGCCAGAACTTGATGGTCGTTGTGGTAGGTATATTTTGTGTATCATACGTTTTATATTTATATTTTGCTGGATGTACCTAAACAACACTTTAACGGGCAGGTGTACCCGATCAATTATAGCTTCGTAGTAAAGTAGGGTGTCGATCACTAGAGCGAGAACTAATTTTATGTCTATTCAGTATTTTAGTTATCTAAGTTAGTCTATTCTATGTTAAACCTATGCTAAACCTAAGTTATTCCTAATTCTAACGGATAAAGGGGGGTTTTCAGTCTGAGAGACTGGAACGGGTTTTGTTGGTGACTTAACTCTACTTAAGCTACTCTAATACACAGAAAAGATTAATCAAAGGATAGAGGAACAGTTCAAGTCTATGGTAAGGAAACTGTATTAACCATGATTAATCTGATAAAAACGTATGTTTGTTTATTAGTGCAATGACTGTCTTATTGTTGTCCGATATATCATTCCTAGATTTAGGTGGTACTTCTTCCTAAAACCTAGACATGCTAATTCTGTCACAATTAGCAATCCACGTAAAGTATCCGTGTTGTTATAATCTATCTTAAAAGTTTAATGCTGGTGATCTCAATAACGACTAGCTCACTAGAGACTTTACTATCCTTTACTGCGTAATGGCTTTGGATACAGGTTTGTCTACTATCCCAATCCATCCTTCAAGGCGAATTAGAAGTTATTTGTTTATCCTAGGTCACCCCTTGTCTAAACCTGTTTACTTAAACTTAAAGTGTGGACAGCTGGTAATTGTGATCCTATTATTCTAGATATATAGATTGCAGATATGGAGAGCTATCCTGATATCTAGCTAACTCTCTATTTGTATTCTTAGACCCGGTTGAATGATAGGTTACATGCTTAAGCACATAAGCGAGTATAAATTGATAAACATAAGCCAATACACAAGCAAATAAGAGGCAATCGATGTAAACAAAAACCAAACAGTTAAATCTTCATAAAACATGCGATAACCATTGTAATTATTGATACAAATGTCATGATGAACGATTAAGGTAAAACTAACCAAGTTAAGAATGATACCAACAACCGACGCGTATTTAGAGTATAAGGGATAATAACATGGTGTTTCCCTTTGTGATTCGAAATTTGCTTGACCATTCTCTGTCCTTCTAAGCCTTGAAAATATCCTTGTGATTAGGGTTTCAAAAACATGTTAAGCACACCCTAAAGTCGTGTTTAGGGCTTTGTATTTATAGCTGCTGGAATTAACTCGATACGCCGTATCCATTGAGGTCGATACAGCGTATTGGAGTTTCCTTAGAGTAGGGACCACGTTTGTCATCTTCCAGAATCTTCTTTGAGTATATCTTCATTGATATGGCGTATTGTGCATTCTGGATACGGTGTATAGATGATTGTGTCTTCATGGTTTCTTGTGAAGTTTAGGCGCAGATACGCCGTATCTTCTTGATGGATATGACATATTGAATGTTAGATTAATAGGTTTCTTGATTTTATCATTTAAGCTTCAAAATGTGTGCCTTTTAGCTAATCTTCACAAATTGCTCCATAATTACTGCAAATAACTAATATAATAAATTAAGTACCAATTCATGCAATAATTATATCAAATAGGTAATTTATATGGAATAAATGATGCTATAAAAGTGACGTTATTTGATGTCATCAATCATACACTAAGATGTATGGACATCCCTAATTCTAAGTGAAAGTGGAATTAAATATTATGTTATTTTCTTAGATCACTTTTCACACTTTGTTTGGGTCTACCCATTGCATAAAAATCGGATTTGTTGTGACTTTGTTTCTTTTCTGCTTATGCCATAAACATTTAATGTGACATAGGCTTTTTAATATGACATGTCGGGTGATATATGTCAAGCACCCATTTCCATGACCTTTTTTGCCATAATGCATACTATTTCGCTTTTCTTGCCCTTGTCTTCCAAAGAATGAAATTCTGAACGTATGCCTTCGCACCAATTATATCTTATCCGTATATTTCTCTTTCAAGTCACATACCTCCTCTTCTGGGTGGAAGTCTTAATTTGGTCGCTCACCTTTGCTACTTTTTACCTTCTACATCCGTTCAATACAAAATACCATCCAAAACTGTATAAACCAAAAACACTCAATTGAAACATTTAAGTGTTTTTTTGATGTCTTTGGTATCCTTACGTTGATGTTGCACATAAACTCGAACCCTGATCTACATCTTGTATATTTTTAGGTTACCCCACCAATCACCGTGGTTATCGATGTCTCGACTTATCCTTTAGTAAGATAATTATTTTGGGATCATGTTCGTGGTTTGTGGTATGATGTTTTCCCATTTAGGACTTGCATGTTTTCTATATCACCCACTTTTTGACTCCCTTTTACCACCCGTATTAACAAATGTGTAACCTAATATCAATATTCCAATACCTAAACCAACTATCCAACACGAACATCCTCCAGCCAGCCCACTTCAACCCACTACCCATTCCACAAATGCTCCACCCACCTCGCCTGCTAATACACAACACGTTAACCATTTACCTCAGAACCCTACACCAATCCCACCTTCAGCCCACATGCAATCCTCAACCAACACACCATTGCCCGCCCAATCGAATACCACCCATCCTACAACTATCGCAGCTAATCCCACCCGAACCGTGTCTATGCATTCCATGGTCACCTGTGCTAAAGCCGACATTTTAAACCTATTAAACGTATGAGTTGTCATGTTACCACTACTTCACTGCTTTCTCGTTCTAATGTTCATGCTCTTCGAGACTCTACTGGAAAGAAGCTATGTTAGATGAATATAATGCTTTAGTTACTAATGGAACGTGGGTTCTTGTGCCCCATCCAGCTAATGTTAATGTTGTTCGTTCTATGTGTCGTTTCAATCATAAGTTTAAGGCTCGTCTTGTTTCCAGTGGACAAAGTCAACAGCATGGCATTAATTATGATGAGACATTTAGTCCAGTGGTTAAACCAGCTATCATTCATACTGTTTTAAGTCTCACTGTTTCTCGTGACTGGCCTAATCATCAGCTTGACGTGAAGAATGCTTTTCTTCATGGTTATTTATCTGAGATGGTTTATATGTACTAGCCTTCAGGGTTTGTTGATCCTACTAGACCTGATTATGTATGTCACTTACAGAAATCACTATATGGTCTTAAGTAGGATCCTTGGGCTTGGTTTTAGTGTTTTGCTAGCTTTGCTACTCGGATTGGTTTTTAGCAGAGTAAAACTGATGCATCCTTATTTTTGATAATTTTGGAATCGGACATGCTTATATGTTATAATATTGGAGAATATGATACTTACCCCATCATCTACATCATTGCTACAATATATTATTGGCTCTCTTCATGGCGAGTTTGCGATAATAGATCTTGGTTCTCTTAATTATTTTCTTGGTAATTCTGCTTAGCGGACTGCATCTGGTTTATTTTTATCACAGTCCAAATTTGCTGAAGAGATTCTTAAAAGAGCTTATATACAACATTGCAATCCTTGCAATGGACTATGATACAGATTTGAGTTATGTTCCGATGATGACCCACTCTCGCGTTTTTGTTCCACTTGTATCGTAGCTTGGTAGGTGCTCTTCAGTATCTTACTTTTACACGACCAAATATCTCTTATGTTGTTTAACAAATTTGTCTTTATATGCATGATTCCTGTGAGCCTCATTTTGCTGCTTTGAATAGGATTATTTGGAATGTTCATGGTACTCTTGATCATGGTCTTCAGATGCATGTTTCTAATACCACTCAGCTCATTGCATACACCGATGCTGATTGGGCAGGTTGCCTAGTCGCCTAAAGATCTACTTTTGGGTATTGTGTTTTTCTTGGGGATAATCTACTATCATGGTCTGCTAAACGACCAATTATTATATCTCGTGCTAGTGCAGAGGCTGAATATAAGGGTGTTACTAATGTTGTTGATGAAACTACCTGGATTCGTAATCTTTTACTAGAATTACATGCTCCTTTACATACTGCTACACTTGTTTATTGTGACATCGTCATTGCCGATTACCTTTATACTAATCAGGTATAACACCAGCGTACTAAGAATATCGAGATAGATATACATTTTGTTCGTGATTATGTGGCTTTTAGGCAAGTGCATGTTTTACATGTTTCGTCTCGATTTTAATATGCAGATATCTTCACCAAGGTCTTTAGAGTGCCTTATTTTCTTGAGTTTTTGTTCCTGTTTTGTTAGGATCACACAACATTATCGTTCACTTCCATTATATCGTTAGATAGCTCGTTACGTAATATTTGGAATCTAAATAGGCTAGTTAAAGAAATCCTATTAGAAAGCCCATGGACAAAAGCCTGTGGCAGCTAGTATAGATAGTATAAATACCTTTCCATGTTATGGGAAAGGGGTGATGGGTTGGTTCATTTTCACATAGTGTTATGCATTATTCTTCTTTTTACTTTCTCTCACTAGAACTTCAGTCCCACTTCTTTATCTCTCTGATATTTTCTTATGATGTGTAATTTAAGGATTAATAATATTCTACAAATTGGTATTCAGAGCCATTGGTGATAAACTGGTTTTGGTTGTGTGTTTTTATTAGTTTTTTGCTCTTTTCATTTTTGTTTTATTTGGTTTTGAAGCGTTGTGAAACACTAAAAGACCTTATACTTTGGTATTAATGATCTAGTATCTTAGTTATACAAGGTGTACAAGCAAAGATCCAAGAAAACATCATCTTTTGTGCAAAAAATTTTAGTTCGAAAGTTTTTAAAAGTACAAATCTTGATTTTAAAACCTTTTGTCTTAAAATCATAAAGTTTGTATAAGGTTCTTTTAGGCTTAGAACTACTAGTTGTACAAGAAAAACTAAGAAACATTGTCAAAAAGTGTGTCTTTTAAGGTTTTGAAGTTTTGTATAGGCGATTTATACATTCTGGGTTCTTAGGCGATTTATATGTGTGTTGCTTGAGCGATTTATACGTGTGTTGCTTGGGCGATTTATACGTAGTATTAACCTTGAGCGATTTATACGTTCTGGGTTCTTGGGCGATTTATATGTGTGTTGCTTGGGCGATTTATACGTAGTATTAACCTTGGGCGATTTATACGTGTTTTAACCTTGGGCGATTTATACGTGGTTTAACCTTAGGCGATTTATACGTGTTTCAACCTGGGGCTATTTATACGAGTTTTAACCTTGGACGATTTATACGTGTGTCAACCTTGGGCGATTTATACGTCTAATAACCCTGGGCGATTTATACGTGATTTCTTTAGGCGATTTATACCATTTCTCTTAGGTGATTATACATTACCTTGGGAGATTTATTACCATTTTTCTATGTGTTTATACTTGGCTTCTTATGATTTATAACGGTTTCTTTCTGTAGTGTGTAAAATCTCTAAAATATTTAATATTTCTCAGTGTCATTCAAGAATTTCTGCATCCCTGGCAATCCTCTGACTTTCTTCTTCATCAAGCTGTTCTTGTAATCTTATAGCTGCTTCATAGCCAGCTCTTTCTTGTCTTTGTTTCAACTTTGTAGTGGTTTGCTCAGGCTCAGATTCTGTCATAATAGCTTTACCTTTATCCTTTGTTGCACTTGATGAAGGAATAATGATGTTGACTTGTTGAATCATACCAGCAGTACTAACTATCCTACTGGCAGTACTAACTCCACCACTGCCAGTACTAACTGCTCTTCTTCTTCTACTATAAGTGTGAACTCTAGCTGCATCTGCAAGTACTTTAGCTGCACTCAGAACTCCTAACTGATCTTCAGGTTGATCTTCTTGACTACTAACTTTTGTAGGAGTAACCAAAGTAACACCAACATCTTGATCTATTTCTTCTATCATCCTCCCCTGTTTGGAAGAATCCTCTGAAGCCATGTCATCATCTGAGACCACAATCTTTGCTCTTCTTCTAGCTTGGCTAGTTTTGACAGTTTTCTCCAATTTCTTCACTTTCATGATAAGCTTGGTATAAGCAGTACCATATACCTTCTTTGTCTGCCTTAAGTCTGTTTCCAAAGCTAGAACCCTGTCTGACAATCTTGTACATAAAGCCGTCAATTCCTGGAGTGTCATACTGTCCTCATCACTTCGAGGTGTATTACCTCCTCCGAGTGGTGAATCATAAGACAATTTAGATACCCTTTAAAACCTAGTTTGAATAGAGGCACCCCCCATGGTCTCTTGGCGCCTGGGACCACCATCTGAACCAGTTTCCTGGGAAATTGGCTCAGTAGGTGTTGCCATGGATTGGGTCTTAGCAATGTTACTACTGTCCTGCACAGCTTCTAAGATTGTAGCAGTAGTAGCAGCCATTTCCACACTGCCACCCCTGTCCTGATAGGCAGTGTGACAACCATGGCTTGAGCAGGTTAGTCAAACCGTTAGTGTTGACTTATGTGCCTGTTGCAATGTTTGATTTTATATGATTTTATGTGGTTTTGTGCGTTTATGTGAGTTATTGGTAATCAATCTATTGAGTGTGATCATCTCAATGAGATTAGATTGATGGTTGAATTGGTTGAGTTCATTTCGTTCATTTTTAATGACAAGGAAATGATTATTGAGATTTGAGCATTTTCGTGTTAAGTGTGTAAGTATAAGTACGTATATGTATTTTCGTGTTAGTAATTTAAGATAAATTTTGACTTTAGAAGTTTAGTTGAGAAAATGTAAAATTTCTATTTTTGGAAAGTTAGGTTGGAAATGAAAAGTTATTTTTAGAAAGGTAGGAAACTGCCTTTATGCAAAAAGGTTCAGCCAAATAATTAAATTTTTTTACAAAAACTTAAGGTTATATTTGTAAATATCTAATTAATAAAAAAATAAAAAATAAAATATTTTTTTATTGGATGAATAGTGTTTCCGAATTTTAAAGGATTAAAAAGAAAAAAAAAGAGAAATCCTAATCCTAATCTAAAACCTAATTATACTCAAACTAAAACACATCTAGGGAACTTATAAATACAAGATTAAAATCCCTAACCCTCCCCATACTTGAGTTCGACCGGCCTTAAGGAGAGGGAAGAGAGAAACGAAATTTTTCTTGGTTTAATCTTAAGGTACGAATTCGATTTGTTAATTCTAGTTCGTTTATTTTTCTAGTAACTTAGTTATGATGGATTATGGTTTAAAATAGGGTTTATAAATTAGGGTATTTAATTTCCAGAAAGTTTATGATATATTAATGTTAGTTTAATCATTTGATTAATTAGATTAGCGATATGATCATGCGTTAGGGCTTAGATCACTCGAATTAGGTGTTTAATTCACTGCAGAAAGTTAGGCAGTTTTGTAACGAGCATAACTCGGTCATAAAAGATCAAATAAATAATTTACAACATACTGGAGATAACCTCAGAGAGTCTACTTTCTAGAAAATCCGGCCTCATAAGTTTTTATGGTCGGGAAGTGGGTCAAATGGTCATTACAAAATCAGTGTGTAAAACAGTGACGAATTTCAGTTTTGGTTTTGATTTTTCTAAAAATACTTAGACACTGAGTTAGAGGCTCTAAGTCACGTGGAAGTTAGTTCATATATTGTGTGTGACCTCTGAATTTTGGCTAAGGTCATAGTGGGGTCTAAGTTGGGTAATTAATGCCATACTTTTAGAAGGTCAGATTCTGGACGAATTTTAAACACTTTGGATTAATGAATTTCTAAGGGGTATTTATAAAAGGGTAGTGACTTTGGGAGAGCTATGAGAGGTTCATAGGACATATATGTAGCATGGTGAATTTTGGTTTGAATTATGGGAGTGTTTAAGTAGTGCGTTTAGGGCACGCAAGTGAGAGTAAAATTCTGCTTAAAAACCAGAAAGTTTAAAGAGTAGCATTTAAGTATAAATGAAATGTGTAAGAATGGGTAAAGGTTTTAAATGATTATAGGACTATGCTAGATAGCCTAGGTATCCATCATAGTTGAAGTTACATCATATTGGGTTGAATGCCTAATTGATGGTAGCTAATAATGTGTTTAATTGTTTAGATTGTTCGTGAGTTTTTGTGAAGTTTTGATTGGATCTTTTTGGAAGCTAAACTTCAGGTGAGTTTCATAGCCCCTTTTTCTTGTGTTTTATTTGGGGTGAAAATGATGCTATGTGTTAAACTGTTTTAATTACTGTGATTATTTGCTACGCTTTTCCATGTGGACATTATGTGATTGCTATACTGAGCTTATTGTTGGCATGTTGACATGTGTTTACTATGTCATGTTCTATATTGACATGTCAAGTGTTATTAGATTTTGGGATCGGGAGTACGCCTACTCAATAATATGAATTGGATCGGATGGTAACGCCTACCCAGTATGGTTAGTCCAGACCTAAGTATAAAGCTCCAGCTGGTATACTTTTAGGTGCGTAAGTGACATATGGGATCGGGGGTAACGTTCCTACCCAAATGTTGAAATGGATCGGGGGTAACGTTCCTACCCAGTATGTGGATTGCATGTTAGCATAAGTTCATATGTTGCATAACTGTCCTATATTGTTTTGATAATCGCAGTATTGGGTTTTGAAAAGTTTATTAATGTGAGTCTTAAACCTATGACTCTCCACCACCGTTGTGTTTGAACGTTGTTGGAGCGATCCATTTTTCAAGTGAGCAATGAATAGAATAAGAGTTGAAAGAAAGTGGCTATAAGAAGGACCATAGATGTCATGAATGGATTTCTATCTTGTCTTAAATTTTTGCATTGATTGAATTTGAATAATTGTGGTCTAACAGATGTGAGCGTCCCGTCACTGAACTTGTAGAGTTCATCCGTGCGCATCAACCTATTTATTTTGTACTTGTCTTCATAGATAATTCCTTGAGGATTGTTGTATGCAGTGTATGGAATTCTGTTGGAGATGTCGGACCTGAATGTTTCTGGCTTGGTGATATTGAGCTTCTTCTGGTAGCTTTCGACTCCTAGTTGAAGGTCTTCCACCCGCTTAAGAATGACAATACGTCTGTAAACATCCATAATGCCACAACCCACGTCAAAAATGACATCTCTTTCAAGATTGGAGAGTTTCTTTTGAACCAAGAGAAGCAGCATATCTTTAATATCGTGCAGGTGAAGTCTTGGAAAGTCACCTTCCTTGAATTTGTATAATTGCTGATCTTCTCTTCGAACTTTAATCTCCTCCATATAACCGTAATCATACCACTTCATAACTTTCACTTTGGTTACTGCTATAATTCTTTTCGTGGAGTACACATCATGTTTGGACACCCTGTTGCTTACGAATCCATAAAATCGTTGTCGTTTAGGACCCTAGTGAGAAATTCCCCAGATAGCACATCTATCATAGGATACCTTTACCGGACTCCATAACGATGGAACCATGTCTTCAATGCCTTGAATATCATACTTAGCAGCCTTTGTTTTTGTTGTGGAAGTCGTATATTTCATGCTTGAGCTTCCTCCTCTCAGATACTCAAGGTTATTGTTGATGAAGTAGTCAACAGGAACAACTGGACGACCTCGATCCATAATCAATGGTAGAGGCTTGCTAAGGTCAAACGGATATTCCTTTCCTTCAGGTTTATTCTAGTCCAGTCGATCAGTTACAGCTTTATAACATTCTTCAATGTTATACTCGAGTTCCACACGACTTATGCATGTCCCTTTGAGAAGATTAAAAGCTGGTCCAACTAGGTGATCTTGTGTCAGATTATCAATCTTAAGATGGTTCATGACATATGCTGAGAAGTCGATAGGAGTGCTCATAAGCTCGTCAAAAGAAAGAGGAGGTTTTTCTGCTTGAGCAATTTTGCTGATCGAGGTTTGAGGTGGTCTAAAGTCAACTGATTTTCCAACATTCCAATCCAAATCAAGAGTCGGAGGCCTTTCCGGTTTCTTGATGCAGTCATGCTTTGGAGCAGCCTCGACATTGGGTTGATCATCAGTATTACCCATGTCTTGTCCTTGATTCTGTTGCACTTCAGTATCATCAACTGTATGAATTGGCTCTTCTGCTTGAGCACACTTTCCAGATGATTTAGGTGGAGAGAGCGTATGGTGCCTTTAGATGAACTAGTTGACTTTGATTCCTTTGATTTTGAACCCTTTGATGATTCAACATCCTTGCTTGTCTTCCGTCTTTTCATCCCTTGGTCTGATCCAGCAGGAGGGTCTTCATCTTTATCTTTGTCTTTGCGATCTCTTTTCAATGATACAGCTTTACCATATACCAGGAAGAGATCCTTGTCAACGTTGTAAGAATTGACCAATGCTTTGTAGAGTTCCTTGTGTTCATCAGCTGTAAGATTCGACTAACTCTTTTCCATCTTGTCAATCAGGATCTTCTTTAACTTGAACTTAGTTAGTGATGTTGCAGCCTCATATATAGATTGAGGCTGAGAAGATAATTTAGCTAGAACAACATCTTTGAGTGATTCAATGATTGTGCTCATAATCACAGGAGTCGCGAAATTAGACACTGCCTTTGGTAGAATCTACGATAGTTGCATCTTGACTTCATCTTTAATGATATCTTTCACTGATTTCTCAATGAGATCTATGTATCTCTCCTTCTCAGCTTGAGCTTCCTTCTCAAATTCTATAGTGTATGACCGAAGAGCCTTTTGAACAGAGTCTCCAAGTCTTGTGCCAAGATGGGCATCCACCATTGCAGGAATTTGTGAGTTTATAGTTGCGAGGAGTTGAACAGGTTGGTCAACTTGTTTGAGTGCAGACAACTCTTTTTCCAAGACAGAAACTCTTTGGTTGAATCCAAATAGGGATGAAAAATCTAGAATTGCAAGAAGAGAGGTAGTTGCTTTAGTTGTCAGTGTGGGAGTTAGTGTGGGAATTGGTGTTGATAGTTGTGAAAGATGAGTGAATAGAGGAATAGCCAGAGGAATGGTTGTTGCAGCCGCGGTAGAGGTTTTAGGATTACTGTTACAAGTATGGTGAGATGTGAGGGTGTCTGATTACTTGGTTATTCATGACGAACATCAACATTCATCATAGAAATGATTTCATTGTTTGTTGGTGGAACATTATCTAGGTTTAGAAATTAAGTAGTAAAGTCATATGAGACAGAAGAACTTTGCACTGGTACTTTAGTCTTCTGTGTGTCATGAATAACTATAAGTGTTACATGTGCATCATCCTCGACTTGTTCATATGTAGACTCTTAAGGTAAAATCATCATGACCAGTATCAGTCATCTATGCATCTCCTTTCCCTTCTTTCCCATGCTTTACATCTTTCCACTTCACATGCACATCTTTATACAATTCCTTATCAATGCGAACATTCTATTCTTATCCACTGTTCATTTTCATCATCATGTGGATTCATAGTTTATAAGAGTACACACATATTCATCTTCATCATCACTTGCATCATTATTACCATCATCATCACTGCCATCATCATTTCCATCATCATCACTGTCATCATCATCATCATCATCTCCACTTTCTCCCAAGACTCGTTTTCACTCTCAGATTGATCTTTGGCACATCAGGAACCCCTGGTATAGTACCAGTTCCTTCATTTATACCAATTGTCTTGCCTTTAAGCTTATCAGGAACCTTTGGTTGAGAACCAACTCCATCACCTGAGCTACTTGCTTGAAGAGAGTGAGTTTCCCTTTTGCTCCGTTTAAGAACTTTCTTTATTTGAGCATCTTCTAGTAAAGCAGCCTCAGACAACAAATCAATGCCTTTGCTTCTATCAATGGTTGCTGGTGCCTTCTTCTTCGACACAGGTACATCAGGAGTGTCTCTGATTTGTACACCAGTTGACTATTTTCTTGAAGGCTTCTTTGAGGAAACATCTTTCTTAGCAGGTGCAGACTGCTTAGCCTGCTTAGGCTTCTTTGCAGGTTCTTCTTCTAAGACAAGAGTCTGTTTCTTTGAAGGTGAAGCAATTTTCTTAAACTTCCTTGCTTTCTTGGGAGTAGCTTCTCCAGTAGCAAAGGCAAGATAAATCTTATATTCTTTAGAATCTTGAATTGCTTGATTGATCATCTGTTCAGGAATCAGAGCTCCATACTTCTGATAATCTTCTGTTTTGGAGACATATTTCAATGTACCCAACAAGCTATCATCTCGGATTGTGTGTAGATTTATCCTGTTCCTCATAGAGATGGTTTTATCTTTAGAGATGAAATGATTGATGATAACTTTAGTGAATCTTGGGTAGGGCATGTTCTCTTTACGTGTGGAACTTATATCTCTGTTGTCTGCTTGAAACATAAAATCTTCCCACAGTAAAGCAACAAAGTCAACATTCTTCTTGTAGAACATTCCACACAAGATTTGAGCTCTTGACGGCCTGAGCCTATCAAGACCTGTGGACTTCCCAGAGATGCACCTATTGATGACAGCAACAAATGTTCTCCAGGGCTGGTGCATTTGATCTGTATGGATCTCAGATACATATCACACTTGCCAGTGTACCCGAGATCCTTGATAAATGGAACCATTTCTTCATCGGAGGGAGGTTCAACAAAATCTTGGTTAGGGAGTCTGGGACAGATCTGGAGGATCTCACGAAATACTTCAGTGTCAATTCGGAACTTTTGCTTATCCAGCTTGAACTGGTATGCATCTGTATCTTTGATCTTCTTGATGGTGTTCCAGAATTGATGCATATATATTTCAGGAACTTCAGCAGTGATGAGGAGGGCGGGATAGCAGGGATAGAGTTTAAGAACATCTAGAGTGACTTGAAATATGGGTTCTCTTTGTGGCTTGTTGAACTCAATTCTCATGTTGCATTTTTCAATCTTGAGTCGTTTCTCAGGAACAACCAAAGCATTGTCAAGAGCAACTTGTTGAGCGGCAATTGGATTCATGTTTCTGCTAAAAATATTCCAATACAGTTTATATACACAGGTAGGGGTGTCAATAATCCTGACCCGAACCGGACCCGACCCGGACCCGAACCCGAATAAGAATAGTCGGGTCGGGTTACTCGGGTTCAAAATCCAACTCGAGTCAATCAGGTCGACCCGACTAACCCGAATACGAAATAGGGTCGGGTATCGGGTTCAAAATGGTTTGCCAATTCGGGTTCGGGTCAACCCGACTGACCCGAGTTAGTTTTTTTTTCTTTTATGTATTTCTTTAAGTTCACGTATTAAGTTTTCCTAATCTTTATTTAAATGAAAGCCCAAGTTAAATGGTCTTGTAGTTGGTTAATGGTTATATGAGTACTGATATTGATTCAGTTGTATCACTACCAATGATATGGTTTGTTACTTTGGTTTGTTTACTTACTCATATGATATAATTTGTTTTATTATCCCACTGATACAATTTGTTGCTTGTTCCAAATATGCATGTCTAGAATAAGCGTATGACTTAATTACAAAGTTGCAAGTTACAAGTCTTGAGCATAAGTATGTACTCACTATTTAGTGTTTACAGAAATTTATTTCTCATTGATGTACATCCTGCAGTTTTATTTCTGGAAGTATCATTAGTGAAAATGTAGGTTGTTTTTGTGTATCATACTATCATATTCGTAACTAAGGACTACATACGTGGGCTGTCAATTTGTATTGGCTATAGTCATATAGATAATACACATTTTATGTGTTTTAGTATCTTATGTATAGTCAAATCAAGATTCAAAGGAGATTAAAAAGAGTGCTGGAACAAATGATGAACAATTCAAAGGGGAAAAAAGAAATAAAAAAGTTAAGTGCAGGTTGCATGCATTTGCATGGTTTTAACTTTCAAGTAGGGATGTATTTGTGATTTTGTAAATGGAATAGACCCGGACCCGACTTGACCCGACCCGACTTGGACCCGACCCGTTTGACCCGAACCCGACTAACCCGAGTTGAAATAGGGTCGGGTTCGGGTATGATATTTTTAGCCTCGACCCAAAGGAGATTCAAAAGAGTGTCGGAAGCCCGGAACAAATGACAATGATATGAACAATTCAAAGGGGAAAAAAGAAAGAAAAAAGTTAAGTGCAGGTTGCATGCATTTGCATGGTTTCAACTTTCAAGTAGGGGATGTATTGTGGATTTTTGTTAAATGGAATAGACCCAGACTCCGACTTGACCGACCCGACTTGGACCCGGCAGACACGACTTAGACTCCGCCAGTTTTACCCAGAAAATGGACTACCAGAGTTGAAATAGGGTGGGTTCGGTATGATATTTTAGCCTCGACCGACTTGGAACCCACCCGTTTGACACGAACCCAACCAACCCGACCCCGACTAGTAACTTTCTTTATGTTATATTCGAGTTCTACATAACTTTTGCATGTCCCTTTGAGAAGATTAAACGTTGGTCCAACAAGGTGTTCACTGTGTAAGATTATCATCTTAAGATGGTTCATGAAACTTATGCTAAGAAGTTATAGGAGTGCTCCATAAGGCTCGTCGAAAAGAGAGCGGAGTTTTTTTGCTTGAGCAATTTTGGCTGATTTTGGTTTGAGGTGGTTAAAGTCAAACTAGTTTTTTAACATTCCAATCCGAGTTTTTTCAAGAGTCGGAGGCCTTTCAGGGTTCGTAATAGTGTGCTTGAACGCAGCCTTCGACATTGGCGTGATCATCACGTATTACCCTGTCTAGTTCTTGATTCTGTTTGCACTCCAGTGGTCTTCAACTGTTATTTGAATTGGCTCCTCTGCTTGAGTAGACTTACCAGATGATTTAGGTTGAGAGCGTATGGTACCTTTAGATGAACTTGTTGACTTTGAATCCTTTGATTTTGAACCTTTTGACGATTTAGCTTCCTTTCTTGTCTTCCGTCTTTTCATCCCTTGGTCTGATCCAGCAGAAGGGTCTACATCTTTATCCTTGTCTTCACGGTCTCTTTTTATTGAATATGCTTTTCCATAAGATTCAAAGAGGTCCTTGTCAAGCTTGTAAGATTTGACCAGTTTCTTCGTGAATTCTTTGTAATCTTTAGCCCCTCCAATATTGATTAACTTTTTTGCATCTTGTCTAAAAGGATCTTCTTTAATTCAAACTCTATGAGTGACGATGCAACCTCGTATGTAGATTTAGGTTAAGAAGAAGATTTAGCTCAAACAACATCTTTGAGTGATTCAGTGATGGTGCTTTTAATAAACAGGAGTCGTGAAGTCTGACACCACCTTTGGTCTTGAATCGGTGGTAGCTGGTCTTGGCTTCATCTTTGTTTGTATATTTACACTACTGTTTTACTCAAGGACGTTTATGTATCTCTCACTTCTCACTTGATTGCTTCCTTAACCTCTAATTTTTGCAGTGTATGACCAAAGAGCATTTGGGATGAGTGTACGCTTGGCTGGGGCTAGTGTGGGCTTAACCTAATTGGCTGGAAAGGGTTGTGTGGGTGTGTGGCGTGGTGTGTGTGTTGATGGGGGGGGACGGGGTGGAGGTGAGGAGAAAGGGAGTAATCGTACGGGGGGGACAAGGGGGGGGGGTAGGGGGAGGGGCGGGGGGGTGGAGGGGGGGGGGTGGTGGGTGTGGGGGTGGGGGTGGGTGGGGCGTGGGGGGGGGTGGTTTGGGGGAGGTGGGAGGGGGGGGGTGGGGTGGGAGGCGGGGTGAGGGAGGGGGTGGGGGTAGGGGGGGGGGGGGCCGTCGGGGGGGGGTGGGGGTGGTGGGGGTGGAGGGGGGGTGGGGGGGGAGGGGCGGAGGGTGAGGGGAGGGGGGGGGGGAGGGGGGGGGGGGAGGGGGGGGGGGTGGGAGGGGGTGGGGGAGTGTGGGGGGAGGGGTGGGGGGGTGGAGGGGGGGGAGGGGGGTGGGGGGGGAGGCGGGGGGACGTGGGTGTGAGTGTGAGGTGGGTAGGGGGGGAGGGGGGGTGTGGGGGGTGGAGGGGGGGGGGTGGGGTGGGGGGGGGGGGTGGGGGAGGGGGGATTGGGGGGGGGGTGGCGGGGAGGGGGGGGGGGGGCGCGGTGGGGGTGGGAGGAGGTGGGGGACAGGGGGGGGGGCGGGGGGGGGTGTGGGGGGGGAGCGGGGTGGGGGGAGGGGGGGGGGGTATGTGGTAGTGGGGTGGGGTGGGGGGTGACGGGGGGGGCGGGGGGGGGGTGGGGCGGGGGGGGGGGGGGGTGGATTGGTGTGGAGGGGGGGGTTGGGGGGGCGGGTGGGGGGGGGTGGGGGAGTCGGGTTTGAGACCCAAAAGCGGGGGGGGGGTGGGGTGGGGGGGGGTGGGGTGCGGATATGTAATTAAATTTTAGATACGTTGGGGGGGGAGGGGGTGGGGTGGGGAGGTGGGGGGGGGGGGGGGGGGGGGGAGGTTAGATTTTCATAAACTAGAATTGAATATTCTGGGGGTGGGGGGGGGGGGGGGGGGGGGGGGGGGGGGGGGGGGGGGGGTGGGGGGGAGGGCGGTGGGGGTTGTGGGGCGGGGGGTGGGGGGGGGGGTGGGGGGGGGGGGGGGGGGTGGGGGGGGGGGGGCGGGGGGGGTTGGTGGGGGGGGGGGTGTGGGGGAGGGGGGGGGGGGGAGGGGGGGGGGGGTGGTGGGGGGGGGTTTGTTACTATGGGATTTTAAGCAAATATAAATTTTTTAATTAGGGGGTGGGGGATGAGCTGGGGGGGGGGGGGGGGGGGAATTTAAATTAATGGGGGGGGGGGGGGGGTGGGGAGGGGTGGGCAAATATCAAGCCGTTATCTTTGAAGTAATTCCAAGGGGGGGGGGTGATCACATAATGGATTTATCGGGAGGGGGGGGTGGGGAAACGAAATCACATACACACCACGAATCATAATACTTAACAACTTGTTTCGCTCGATAAAGATGCGTACACTATAGTATATACGAACTAGGGTTGTTTGGAATGTGTCGAGATAAGTTACAAAAACCCTAACACAACACTATTAGGCCTAACGAGCCACTAACGGGCCCATCAGCCCAATAGCGAGTGCTTATGTGGGCCAGCAGCTTATTTATAAGCTAGGATAGGACTCATGGGCTTATTGAAGACCCTAAATGCTAATGGGTCTAAAAGCCCACTACCATAGCTTATTGGCTTATAGGATAAGCCAATATTGTGAAACAGCTTATTTAAAGTTTGCAACACTTATTTGAGGCTAAAATCATAAGCTATTCTAGTTGGAAACCCTTAATGGGCCAAATGTATGTATACGGGTTTGGTTAAATGGGCCACGGGCCCAATAGACTCAAATAAGCTCATCCGAGCTTATTTACAAGCCAAACAGTTTCATACAGCCTATATAAGCTTAAAGAAACCTTTTGTCACTTTTAAATCTTAATTGGACTTAAAAATGCAACTTTTGCAAGATATGGGGGGTTAAAAGTGTAAAAGTAGAAACTTGAGGGTATAAAACTATCAAATCTGTTTTTATAAAGTTAAGGGACTGTTTTTGGCATTTTTGAACTTAAGGGACTATTTGGAACTCATAAGGACCAAAAATGTAATTTTTGTAAATAGGAGGGACTAAACGTATCAACATGGAAACTTAGGGGTGTAAACGGTAAATATTCTATTTTAAACTATAAGGACTGTTTTTGCCAATAATGAAAACCTAAGGGTATTTTATATAATTAAGTGATTTAAATAAACACTTATGGTATCGGACTAGTCGTGATATAATACGGATACTTATATAACTAAAGTCACGCGAATAATAAATAGGTGTATTTATTATTAATACTTAAACACCTTGTAAACTTAAAAGTATATAGTCGTACATCTTCCCAAGAGCAAACGAGGAAAACGAATACAATAAACGTGTACACCACCACACAAGTGATAACAGTATATATATAAACTAGCAAATTATTGTAGTTTATACATGAAGTCGTTAGCCTAAACTTGTAGACTAAGACTGGCCATATTTACTTAGGTATTTGACAGTGCGATTCACTTACCATACTTGGGTATATTACCATTCACGAAGGACTACTTACTAAGGTAAGTTCATAGCCCCATGTTTTACTATATCAATGATTTACATCTTTTGGGGTGAGAAACATGCATTGTTTTACAAATTGGACGCAAGTGTACATTTTATTGTGATTACGTGTTTGCCTAAGTAGCGATAACCTACTGTGCCCATTATCATGAACTGTCAATTACATTGTGTGAGCGCGAGTGTTATAAATAGATCTATTTGGGATTGACATCCCCATTCGGGTAAGTAGCTCTCACTGGTGTCACGGAGTGAACCAACCGATGTATACCAAGTCGGATTTGGGATGTTGCGGGTTAGAACATCATCAAGGGCAATGTTGGCAATTTATATTGCAATTCATACATGTCGAGCTTCAGTGTCATGAGCTTAGGGAAATGTAATTACACTTTGTGATGTTTGCATCTGTTGCATTATCATACACTTGGAAATCTTGCGGTCCTACATTATATTTACATAAACCTATGAATTCACCAACTTTATGTTGACGTTTTAAAGCATGTTTTCTCAGGTCAATGAGGCACGAGGTGCTAAGGATACATTGGGGATACTCTTTTGGGGAGTCATGCATAAAAGATTTGGAGTCATTACATCTTGGGATTTTTGTTATGATCTAAAATCTTTGTTATCAAATGTTGAACAATTTAAGCCATTGCGCTTTGTATTAAACAATTTCAATAAATCCAATGTATCGTATTTTAAACGACTCTTTTAGAGGTTGTTCTCATATCTTGTGCTATTGATCTATGAAGTAACGCTCCCGGACTCATTATTCTGCTGCGACCCTATTTGGGGGTGTTACAATGCCTTTGGATGAACTTGTTGACTTTGATTCCTTTGATTTTGAACCCTTTGACGATTCAACATCCTTGCTTGTCTTCCGTCTTTTCATCCCTTGGTCTGATCCAGCAGGAGGGTCTTCATCTTTATCCTTGTCTTCACGACCTCTTTTCAATGATACAGCTTTACCATATACCAGGAAGAGATCCTTGTCAATGTTGTAAGAATTGACCAATGCTTTCTAGAGTTCCTTGTGTTCATCAGCTGTAAGATTCGACTGACTCTTTTCCATCTTGTCAATGAGGATCTTCTTTAACTCGAACTCTGTTAGTGACGCTGCAGCCTCGTATGTAGATTGAGGTTGAGAAGAAGATTTAGCTAAAACAACATCTTCGAGTGATTCAGTGACGGTGCTTTTAATCACAGGAGTCGTGAAGTCAGACACTGTCTTTGGTAGAATCTGAGGTAGTTGAGTCTTGACTTCATCGTTGATGATATCTTTCACTGATTTTTCAATGAGATCTATGTATCTCTTTTTCTCAGCTTGAGCTTCCTTCTCAAATTCTACAGTGTATGATCGGAGAGCCTTTTGAATAGAATCTCCAAGTCTTGTGCCAAGATGGGCATCCACCATTGCAGGAATTTGTAATTTTATAGTTGCGAGGAGTTGAGCAGATTAGTCAGCTTGTTTGAGTTCAGACAGCCCCTTTTCTAAGTTAGAAACTCTTTGATTGAATACAAATAAGGATGAAAAGTCTGGAAGGGCAGGGATTGAAGTTTTAGTTGGTATAGGAGTTGGTGTGGGATTTGGTGTTGATAGTTGTGGAAGAGGAGTGAATGGAGGAATAAGCGGAGGAATGGTTGTTGCAGCTGCTGTTGAGGTTTCAGGGATTACCGTTACAGGTATGGTGAGAAGTGAGGGTGTCTAATTACTTGGTTCTTCATGACGAACATCGACATTCATCATGGAAATGATTTTATTGTCAGCAGGTTGAACGTTATCCAAGTTTAGAAATTGAGTGGCAAAGTCGGATGAGACAGATGAACTTTGCAGTGGAACTTCAATCTTCTGTGAGTCATGAACAACTGTAAGTGTTACATGTGCATCATCCTCATCATGATCAGCATCAGTCCTCTCCGCATCTCCTTTCCCTTCTTCTTCATGCTCTACATCTTTCAATTCTACGTTCACATCTTTATACAATTCCTCATCAATGCGATCATACTCTTCTTCATCTATATGTTCATTTTCATCATCAATGGATTCATAGTTTTCAGGAGTATGCACATACTCTTCTTCTTTATCATCATCGTTCTGATTAAGATTAGGATTCTCATCTTCATCAGACTTGGTCCTTTCACTATCACTTTAATTATCACCACCATCATCATCATCACTGTCATCATTATTTCCATCATCATCACTGACATCATCACTGTCATCATCACTATCATCATCATCATCATCTCCACTTTCTCCCCAAGACTCGTTTTTACTCTCAGATTGATCTTTGGGCACATCGGGAACCCCTGGTATAGTACCAGTTCCTTCAGTTGTACCAGTTGTCTTGCCTTTAGGCTCATCAGGAACCTTTGGTTGGGAACCAACTCCATCACCTGAGCCACTTGCTTGATGAGAGTGAGTTTCCCGTTTGCTCCGTTTAAGAACTTTCTTCATTTAAGCATCTTTTAGTAAAGCAGCCTCGGACAGCAAATCAATGCCTTTGCTTCTATTAGTGGTTGCTGGTGCCTTCTTCTTTGACACGGACACACCAGGAGTGTCTCTGATGACAACACCAGCTGTTTGCATAGTAGAAGACTTCTTGGCAAGTGCAGTCTTCTTAGCAGTTTCAGCTTTCTTTGCAGGTTCAGGTTTCTTAGTAGGTTCAGGATGCTTAGCCTGCTTAGGCTTCTTTGCAGGTTCTTCTTCTAAGACAAGAGTCTGTTTCTTTGAAGGTGAAGTAATTTTCTTAAACTTCCTTGCTTTCTTGGGAGTAGCTTCTCCAGTAGCAAAGGCAAGATAAATCTTATATTCTTTAGAATCTTAAATTGCTTGATTGATCATCTGTCAGGAATTAAAGCTCCATACTTCTGATAAACTTCTATTTTGGAGACATTTTTCAATGTGCCCAACAAGCTATCATCTCAGATTGTGTGTAGATTTATCTTGTTCCTTATAGAGATGGTTTTATCTTTAGAGATGAAATGATTGATGATTACTTTAGTGAATCTTGGGTAGGGCATGTTCTCTTTAAGTGGGGAACTTATATCTTTGTTGTCTGCTTGAAACATAAAATCTTCCCACAGTAAAGCAACAAAGTCAACATTCTTTTTGTACAACATTCCTCACAAGATTTGAGCTCTTAATGACTTGAGCCTATCAAGACCTATGGACTTCCTAGAGATGCACCTATTGATGACAACAATAAATGTTCTCCAGGGCTGGTGCATTTGATCTGTATGGATCTCAAATAGCATATCACACTTGCTAGTGTACCCGAGATCCTTGATAAATGGAACCATTTCTTCATCGGAGGGAGGTTCAACAAAATCTTGGTTAGGGAGTGTAGGATCCCGTATTCACTTCATAACACAAATTAATCACGAATCAAACTAGAAATGAGAAAGAGAGTGAGTTGATCTTTTAGAGAGAGAAAGAAGAGAGAGAGAGAGGGATGTGAGAGTTTTGGAAAAGGAAAATATTTAGAAATGAAACAACTAACTCTTTTCTAAATAGAAAAGAGTTTATATACCCCGTCGCGTTAAATGACGCGCGAGATATTTAACTAGGACCCGGGCTCGGGTTTTGCTTGGGATTAAACCCGAAACATATACAATATTAGATTAACTATCGAGCCCGATTCCTGATATTATACTATTACAACATTAACTAATTAAAGACCGAAGCTCCATCGTAGAGTGACCGAACTTCCTTGTTCGACTCAATAAATTGAGGCTAACAATCTCCCCCAAAGTGAAGTGTCTAGAACATGGTGAACGAGCTTCCATTATTGACACAATAAATTGAGGCTGAAAACAATCTCCCTCGAAGTGAGTTCATTAGATACACTCCTATGAGAACAGTGAAGATTCTGCTTTAGTCGTTTAAAGCTTGAGTGTTTCTTGGTCCTTTGCAATTCATTGTAAGCTTTGTTCCTCACATGCTTTTGCGATCGGCTTAAGCCATCTACGCTCTAGTGTCATTGAACGCAACCATCTCATAAACTATTTGCATTAACGATGAAAGCTTTATTTCAGAGTTTGGCGTAATCTTTGTCCTTTAAATCTAATGCATTCTAGATAGTAAATCTTCGTAGAATGAGTATTTGAATGGATTTGAGGTTTCCTCCGTTACCACCCCGTTTTACCTGCAGGTGTACGTTAGGATAAACGAGAAAATGATTTAAAATCAATCCGACGTGCACTCGATTAAAGTGTTTTTTGTAACACATTGAGATGTTATGTTTTTATAATCAAAATAATCGCATCAACAGCAATTCATTTACGCTGGACCAAATCGATATCCCAGTTGTCACAAGTTTGATTCATATCGCAAGTCACTACAAAGCTTGTATGATGCTACTTGCTCACGCAGGAATTTCCATCTTCATTGTGAATAACATAGTATCCATAACGGATGTTCTAGCAAATATCACATAGGATATTGCGTAGGACTCTTGATAACAGCATTGAACCTGATGATGTTCAACAAGCGTTTGAAATGGAATGTGTTGTCTGTCCTAACGAGATTTGATTGATCTTCTTGGCTCTAGACTTGATTAGGCATTTTGGTTTTAGTACACGGAGGCTGGAGCAGATTGCCACCTATTCAATATCAACGACTCAAAATGAGATGTCAATAATAACGGGGTATCATTCGTGACATAAAATGAGACAATTTCTGTTAAGAAAACCCGAATGGCTGGGAAGGGTTTGTGCAATTGCATCTACGGTGTCCATGATTCTTTTTCAATGTCACAATCAAAAATGTGATTCTGACAGCATATTAAATTGACCAGGTTTTCTTTCTGCTTAATTGTGTGGAGGGCTTCTTTCTTTAGAACCCTTATCCTACATATCTTTTTCATTCTTCAACGCCTTAATGCTTACCAAAGACGTCATCTACTAATAACCTGTTGTGATTGGTTCCAGTGTTAGCTCAATCTTAGTCGGCATTATTCCCATATACATTCATCTCCAATCATACCTAAGGACTGCTATTTCTAACTTTGGATTATCCTTGGGTAGATCCTCTGGTTCTGGTTGGATCATAGGATTGATTCCTAACCTAACCACCTTATGACTTCAGAATCATCGTGAAATTAAGATGTTGTTGGGTATAAGATCGAACCATAAAACCTTTTCTTTCTGTTCAGCACATTGAGTCAAATAGATCATATTTTAATTACATTTTCTCCCCTTATTTTAAATAATAAACACTTAGTTTTTGAAAATACCTGTGTTAAATTGTCTTGAAAAATCATGGAGAAAATATGGTCAGCATGAATGGTTTGGAACATTTTGATAATGTTTTGAATACATAAGAGTTGTCGTTGTTGATGTATCCAAGAACATTAAAACTTTGTTTTTCGAAAAACTCCCCCTCAAAAATAGGACCAATTAAAAGTTTGTCTTTTTTTTGAAACATTGTGATGGAATGGCGTGTGAACACAACAATTTTTGAAAGATTATATTTTTGTCCATCAAGAAATTCTTTAAAAATTGTGTTTCAACTTTAGAAAAACCAAATGTTAGAGGACTTGTCTTTCTCTTCTAACATAATAAGGGTAAGCGCACTGAAACGTACACTATCCTTTTTTTCTTGAGCTAAAACATTGAATTTTCTGTAAGAACAGCTCAAGACCAAAAATGTTAATTTTTCTCCAGTATGGAGGATATTTATAAACCTTCTTATTTGAAGTCCGGGTTATTAATGATATTTCACATAAACCATTTTAGAAAAATTGAGAAATACAAAGTTTTGATACTATTTGCAAACTCTCGCCACTACGAACCTTCATTTAACTCACCCGTGTCAATAATTAATCGACATTCCTAAGCACGAAATGTTATCGATTTCCAAGAGAACCATGTCGAGAATAAATCTTTTTGGAAATATTCTGTTTTTTCTGATTTTTAGTATTTCTTTTTGAAGTATTTATATTTTTTGTATTTTGATTTTCTCAAAATATTTACATGGTGATGTTTGATGATGACATCAAGCAGACTCATTTGACAGGAACCTCCAAATCAGCTGGATCAAACATCTCATACCAATCGTCTGACAAGATACTTAAACCGATCCTCAAAGGGCTTTCCGTAAACATGTCAGCTAATGGATTCAAGTTTTGACAAAAATATATTTCAATTAACCATTTTCACCTGTTTCCTTTATGAAAGATACCGGAGTATGGATGTGCTTTGTTTGCGAATGTTTGTACGGGGGTTTGCATGAGATTGCTTATGGCTGACTGAGAGTCGCAATACAACGGTATTTTGTTGTAGTTGAAGCCATAATCTTGAAGTTGTGTCCTCATCCACATTACTTGAGCACAACTTGCAGATAACGCCACGTACTCTGCCTTTGCTGTTTCCCTAGCCCCAGCAACTGTCATTGTCCTTTGATTCCTAAACTGCCTTGACTGATTGTCATTGTTATACCTTGGTGTGGTATCTTCAGTTTGTTCCCTTGGAGTTTTGAAGAAGTTCGAAAGTTGTTGTTTTGGTAGGTTTGTAGAGCTCTTGAAATACTTATTGCAAGGATAGCCAATTTCTTTTTTGCATTATCTTGTCTCCCTCTGAGCTTGTTCAGGATCACTGACTTCTTCAGAGACAGACTCAGATTGAGTTGGAATTGGTGTTGGGCGATCCCTCTTTTTTGCCTTTGTGTCTGGTAGATGCACTTTGTCTTGGGAAGAGATGTTGCATTTGATCTTTGGAGTTTTTGTGCTTGATATAATTATCTAATATGGTTGAGCAGCCGCAATGAGTGCTAATGGAATTTGCACTTTTTTTGGCTATCTCTCAGCAACGATACTCAGTAACCTCAGTTGAAACTGCTACAAAATGTCAAACAGGTCCTTATAATGAGACGTATCTATCTTTACTTGCTTGCTTGACAATCGTCACAAATCTTGACCATATCTGGTTGAAAGTTGTGGAAGAAATTGAACATTCACTTGCAATGTATGTAACTTGCAAGTTGTATTCCTTGTCAACTCAGTCATCAATTTGTAAAACCGTAAGTAATTACACTCCATGGATTCTCCATCTCGAGAAGTAAACTTCCCAAATTCCCAGAACAGATTGGTTTTTACATCTTGTACGTTCAACGATTCACCCTGTTGTAGCCTTTCAATGGCTATCCACATTTCATTTGCTATGTTGCATGCATCAATAGTTGAATAGATTTCATCTCCAATACCAGTTAAAAGCAAGAAAATTGCTTCCTTTTCATACTGAAAGTGTTCTTTGTTCTCTGGAGTCATGTTCAATACATTATTTCAATTGATGTATGTTGTGAACTGCAGGACACCTTCCACTTCTCTGTACAGCTTGAATAAGTACACTGTTTGCGACGGAGGGACCATTTAGTTATCATTTTTTCCAGTCCCGCCACCATTTGGTTTTGTGTCAATGTACCGTAAAAACGAGATCTCCATTGTGAATATCTTCCTGGTCCAAGCATTGGTGGACGATCTTTCGAACCAACTGCCATGATATTATTATGCATTTGACTATCTTCGAGAGTGTTGAACTGGAGTGAGACATGATGAATGAATGGTTTTATTAATTATGAAAGTGATGAAAGATTTTTGTTGAAATCTCATATGGATATATTGAGTTTGAAATTTGTGGTTAAGTAGCAATTCACGTATCACAAGTGGGAATTTAAACTCGTCTATGATCAAAATATCCGACACAAGAATTACAAGATCACTGATAACCGTGAATGAATGATCGTTGGTGGTTATTGTGTGGTTTTGTTTGAATGATTTTGTGCAGTTTAAGTCCTTTCTCCGATGGTTTTTGGTTTTTTGTTTGTTGAATTTGTTTGGAATTCGCCCAGTTGGATTATAAAAAATAAATTTTTTACCTTATTGCCAAAAATCTAAACTTTGGTGTAAAAATAATCTCTAAAAAGGCTATAGAAGTTTTTTTTATTTTACTTAATTTTTTTTTTTCCCGAAAAAAGTGTCGCTAAAAAGGTGTCACCGAAAAAAAATTAATAACCGCTATTACCAAAATTTGAATTTGATTAAAAAATAAGTTACAAATGCTATAATATAAATTACTATGTACTCAACTTTTTTTTTAATCAAACCCTGCTTCTTTTGACAACCGCTGCCCAAATAAAATACACATACCGTATGTATGGTAACTCGCCGTTAGGGTAGCAACTCGCTGTTTAGCAACTACTCGCTGTTAGCAACTAGCTGTTTTAAGCAACTCGTTGTTTTAGCAACTCGCTGTTTTCGCAACTCACTGTTTTTAAGCAACTCGCGTATTTTTTAGCAACGTTCGCCAGTTTTTTTAGCAACTCGCAGTTTAGCAACTCGCTGTTTTTAGCAACTCAGCCTGTCAATAAAATATTTCAAATGAATTCAACTCCGCCCGTTTACCAGATCAAACCCGCCGGTAAAAACTGTCAACTCGCCCGGCAAGAAAACAATAAAATGAGTCAAACCGCCATGAAGAACTTCAAGAAACGAATATTTTTTCAAAATCACCTCAAATAAGCGGTTTAAAAGCCACGAACCAAAGCTAGATGTTTTGCAATATTAAAGCCGTCCCTAAGAAGGATTTAACACACAATAACATGTATATCCCCTTTGTGGATCGTCCAAAAAAGTACAACTCTCCACTAAGAACGAGACTTAAAGAAATCGAACCTTTTTTTGCTAGATTTCAACTGAGGTTTGAAGTATTCACTTGAAGGAGTTAACAATGTATCAACCTTAGCTTATATCACACGAAAAACCAACCAAGCTTAACCAGCCAATCAGCCCAAAAATAAATTTAGGCCGTGGGTTTTAGAACCCAGAATAAGCCATGAAATTTGAGCTTATTAAACCAAAGAATCAACACGAATATTTTCCCACACAGTAGCTCTGATGCCAATTGTAGGATCCCGTATTCACTTCATAACACGAATTAATCACGAATCAAACTAGAAATGAGAAAGAGAGTGAGTTGATCTTTTAGAGAGAGAAAGAAGAGAGAGAGAGAGAGAGATGGGAGAGTTTTGGAAAAGGAAAATATTTAGAAATGAAACAACTAACTCTTTTCTAAATAGAAAAGAGTTTATATACCCCGTCGCGTTAAATGACGCGCGGGATATTTAACTAGGACCCGAGCTCGGGTTTTGCTTGGGATTAAACCCGAAACATATACAATATTAGATTAACTATCGAGCCTGATTCCCGATATTATACTATTACAACATTAACTAATTAAAGACCGAAGCTCCATCGTAGAGTGACCGAACTTCCTTGTTCGACTCAATAAATTGAGGCTAACAGGGAGTCTGGGACAGATCTGGAGGATCTCACGAAATACTTCAGTGTCAATTCGGAACTTTTGCTTATCTAGCTTAAACTGATATGCATCTGTATCTTTGATCTTCTTGATGGTGTTCCAGAATTGATGCATATATATTTCAAGAACTTTAGTAGTGATCGGGAAAGCGGGATAGCAGGGAGAGAGTTTAAGAACATCCAGAGTGACTTGAAATGTGGGTTCTCTTTGTGACTTGTTGAACTCAATTCTCATGTTGCATTTTTCAATCTTGAGTCGTTTCTCGGAAACAACCAAAGCATTGTCAAGAGCAACTTGTTGAGCGGCAATTGGATTCATGTTTCTGCTAAAAAATATTTCAATACAGTTTTTATATAAACAAATTTATATATCACTGATTAATCAATTTGATTCATGAGGATAGACTTAGAGAAGCAATTTACAGTCATTAACTAGATAGATTTAACACATTTTATCAGGCATTCACTCATAGTAGGAAGAAGGACTATGATCAGTAAGACAATTTACAAGGTCAACAAACAAATAATTGGCCAAACACAGTCAATTTTGCAACTTATATATATTATAAAGAATAATTAACCTAATTTAAGTTATCTAGAGAAAACTTTTAGGTATAAATCACCCCTTATTTCTGTGTATAAATTGCCTTCTTTGAATTTGTGTATAAATCGCCCCATACAATTTTAATGTAACACAAACCTTAATTTTTAGGCAGCTAGAATACACAATAACATGAACCAAATCAAACACAAACATTATCTAGCAGATTTAACATGATTTAACCACGAAGACTTACAAAACGAGCAAATGGGACACATTTTTACCTAAACTCACAAGATTTATGTTCAAGACATGGATATTCTTGCTCTAACACACAAGAATACACTCTAACACATCCCACACATAAACCCACTAACTTTTTCATGTTTTTCCTTAAAACCCAATTATTCGAACACAAGAATCAATCATATCTTAATCATGTAATATCCTTAGGCAAAACTGTTATAGACGAGTTATCTGTAACCTCTACCCATCAAAACTCCTCTATCAATTTAGAAAATAGAACACTTTTGAATTCAAAAAACCCTAAACCAAGTTTTAGGGTTTTCGGGTTTTTGAGCCAAAACACATGATTTACACTAATTCCATTTGATTATGAGTAGTTTAAGATGTAGGGAACAAATTTATAGTTTACCTTAATGATTGAAAAGCACATATTTAAAGGTTCTTGAATTTTTCGAGTGTTAGCAATGGAGGAAATAAAAAAATTAGTGTATGTGAGTGTGTGTATAAAAGATGGGATAAGGGGGTGTTTGTTTAAAAAAAACTTTTCGTTTTTGGCAGATATACCCCTTATACTCTTATATCCTTTTCACTTTTAATTAATAACATTCCTACGGTTTTTTAGTTTGACTTTTGACCCTTTTAGTCCCTAAAGTTTTCTTAAACTAGACTAAGCCTTAAGATTTGCTATTAAGTCCCTAAAGGCATAAACACATAACATATTAAGCACAACAAAGTTAAAATGAATTAACTTCCCATTAAACATTATTCTGTTATTATTAAAAAACCTTTTTCCTTTTATCACAATGTTGATTTTGAAGAAGATTATTTGACATTTTCTCCCCCTCAAACAATGACCCGATTTTTATTTAAAGAGCTGTAGTCGTTGTTTGAGTGGTCAAATGCCTTGAAAAATCATTTTCTGATGAATTACTGAGTCGATTATTTTGTTTCAAAAATCAACACCATAAAATAAGATTTCTCTTATTTTGACAAATAAGTGCACTAACACGTACACTGATTTTGAAATATAGGAAGCATGGGTTGTGTTGCAAAGTAAACACAAGCCTTTGAATGAATATGAAGTAATTCATTCCTGAGAAAAATTAATTTCCTGTTGTGAGGTCAAGTTTTCTTTTTGGCGAAATACTTGCCTTTAAATTGAGGACCGGGTTGCTATCTAAAATAATAGCAAGCCATATTCAGCTCGAACTTCATTTACAGCACCGTGTCATTATTAAATGACATTTCTAAGGCCGTAAATGTTATCGATTTTCGAAAGACATGTCAGAGTTACATATTTTTGTATTTTGTTGTTGAAAATTTTATAAGAATGAAAAATCTTTTTGTGTTTTATGTTTTCTTATATACATATGATACATAGGATATGTGAAGAGTTACCACCATTACTCTTCCTCTTCTTCTGTCAGACGTTTCAGAGTATCTGGATACATACTTCTCATGCCAAGCTTTTTGATTAAGAAGTTGAATCTTTCTCGTGACAATGCTTTGGTGAAGATGTCCGCAAGTTGATATTCGGTTCTGACAAAGTAGAGTTCCACTACTTCATTCTCCACTTGCTCTTTAATAAAGTGGTATCTCACATCTGTGTGTTTTGATCTTGAGTGTTGAACATTGTTGCAAATAAAGCGATTGCACTCTTGTTATCACAGTACAGAGGAATCTTATTGAATTTAAATCTATAATCTGTTAGTTGTGATCTCATCCATAAGATTTGAGCACAACACCCAGATAATGCTATATATTCTGCCTCTGTACTGGAGATAGCAATGCACTTTTGCTTCTTAGATGACCAGCTGACAAGTTGATCCCCCAAGAATTGTGCACTTCCAGATGTGATGTGTCTAGTATTTTGACACCCGGCATGGTCTGCATCTGCAAATGCTGTTAGAGTAATGCAAGAATCTTTCGAGTACCATAGACCCATATCAATGGTTCCTTTTAGGTATCGAAAGATCCGCTTAACTGCATATAAGTGCTTTTCGGTAGGCTTTGCCTGATACCGGGCACATACGCACACTGCAAATACGAGGTCAGGTCTACTAGATGTAAGATACATTAAGGAATCAATCATACCATGGTAATGTGTAGGATCGACTGGTTTCCCCTGTAGATCTTCATCTAGTTTACTTTTGTCCACCATAGGGGTGCAATAGAATCAGTAGATAGCATACCATATTTCTTTATTATTTCAAGAGCATAGTTAGACTGGTTAATAAAGATGCCTCTGGGACTTTGAGAAATTTGAAGTCCTAGAAAGAAAGATATTTTGCCCATCATCGACCTCTTAAATTTAGAAGTCATTGTTTTAGCAAATTCATCACACATGGCAGGATTAGAAAAGGCAAAAATTATATCGTCGATATAAATTTGTACAATAAAATGTCGCGGCCTGCTTTCCTGGTGAATAGAGTTGGATCGACTGCACCCTTAGAGAATTCTTGTGATAGTAGAAAACTGGACAACATGTCATACCACGTGCGTGGAGCTTGTTTAAGACCATAAAGTGCCTTTTTGAGCCTGTACACGTGGTTTGGCTTGTCTTGATCTACGAATCCTTCTGGTTGACTAACATAGACCACTTCGCGAAGCTCTCCATTCAAGAATGCAGTTTTAACATCCATATGATAGACTGTCATGTTCTTGTTGGCAGCATTGGCAATGAAGATACGAATGGTCTCTATTCTAGCAACAAGTGCAAACGATTCCTCGAAATCAATCCCCTCCTTTTGACGGAATCCTTGAGCAACCAATCTAGCCTTGTTCTTAAGCACACCTCCATATTCATCTTTCTTGACTTTGTAGATCCATTTTAATTTGATCAACATTACAAGATTTGGACAGGGTACTAATTCCTAAACTTGTAGCCGTTTGAACTCGTGAATTTCTTCTTGCATTGCGTCGATCCACGATGGTTCGCGCTTTCTGGTGGAGACTGATCTAGAAGGATTTCCAATCACATTTGTTAATGGGTGGTCCTTGGTCCATCAACCAAGAAGTTCAAATGGAGTGTGGGATAGCTGCACATTCGAGGACGACTCCTGTGAAGATGAGTCTCTATTGAGAATATTTTGAACTGGAGTGTATTCAAATAATGCAGGTTCTTTTTGTACATCAGCACCTTGAGAAACAGAATTTTCATGAAGTGTTTCATAACATGGATCATCAAAGTGTGTGTTTTCTATTTGTTCCGCAACACCTTGAGAAATGGTTAGAGATTGATCTTGTTGTGTAGTTGATGAAGTGCTTGCATATGGTGCATCCTGTTCAAGAGAAGTAGATACAGATGAACCGGTTAGATCAGCAGGTCTTTGAGCCACAGCTGGGAGAACTTGAGAAACAACGCTTGGTGAGGGGTTAAGAAATTCATCAAACATTAGTTAGAACATGAGATTTCAATCATTTTTAGTGGGTGGTACATAAGGTGGTTGTGGAATAGGATTAGGCACGAGACTAAGTGTTACAGGAGTCAGTACTTGAGGCGCGGGTCCTGAACTGAACTGTTCAGAAGCCATTGCTGTCAGTTCATCAAACGTGACATGAATTGTTTCTTGAATAAGTCGGGTTCTTTTTTTGTAGATTCGAAAGGCTTTCTTTGCTGGAGCATACCCAACAAAAATACCAATATCAGCCTTCGCTTTTAATTTACCTAAATCCTCACTGTCGTTTGTCAGATAACATAAGGAGCCAAAGACATGAAGATAGGAAAAATTAGGTTTCTTGTCATGCAGAAGCTCATAGGGTGTTTTGTTGTAGCGGAGACGTATGAGGGAACAATTTTGGGTATAACATGCTGTAAAGACTGCTTCTGCCCACAAGAACAATGGAGCTTTAGAGAAAATTAACATGGTACGAACAGCTTCCACTAAAGTTCGGTTCCGTCTTTCGACAATGCCATTCTGTTGTGGAGTGTGAGCAACTGATGTCTCATGTGTAATGCTGACATTTTCATAAAAATCTCTAAGAGTCCGATTTAAAAACTCGGTTCCATTATCTGTTCAGACGTTTTGGACAGTTGCATTTATACGAACTTGTATTTGTTTCAAACATTTGATAATAATTTCAGGAGCTTCGTCCTTTGAGCGTGAAAAATTTATCCATGTAAACTGAGAGTAATCATCAACAATTACTAAGATGTATTTCTACCCATTTATACTCTCCACGCGCATTGGCCCGCAAAGATCCATATGCAGAAGATATAGTTTTTCTTGGTTAGTGTCTACAGCTTTGGGTTTGTGAGAGGATTTCTTACTTTTTCCTAGTGATCACGCCGAACATAAATGATCTGTCTCAAATTTCAGCTTAGGTAGACCCCTAACAAGACCTTGTTTTGCTAAGTGATTTAGAGTACCAAAGTTTAAATGAGACAGTCGTCGATGTCATAACCAGCTTTTAGTCTTCGAGGCTTTGGATAGTAAGCAAATTAGAGAAGACTTCAGCATGTCATCTAGAGAAATGGTATACAAATTTGTGTCTCTTGATCCAGAAAGTAAATCAGCACCGTCTAAGTTTCTAATATAACACATGTGTTTCCGGAATGTAACTTCAAGATCTGAGTCATAGAATTGACCCACGGGGAACAATATGTGTCCAAGACCCTCAACATAGTAAACCCTGGAGATTGTAACATTCCCTAGCTGATAGTCACTGTAACCCATGATCTTTGCAATTTGGTCGTTTCCGAATCTGACCGTACCTAAAAATTTGCTAACGAAGTTGATGAGCTGAGAGCGCTGCCCAGTCATATGCTTGGAGCAGCCCGAGTCCAGGTACCAGAGTACGATTTGTACGATATGAAATTGACACGAGAAGAAGATGGAGTAGTAGAAACATTGGATCTCCAGTTTTTCATGATTCTGAGTTGTTAGAAATCTTAGATGCTACTCTTTTTGAGTTTCTACTCGGCCCTACATTTGTGATATCTGTGAGATTTCCTGATTTACTGCTACCGGGTTTGATTATAGTAGTTACTAGTGTAGGAGTTAGTTTCTTAGTGGGCATTACTAAAGTGGAGGTGATCCTAGTTAAAGGGCACTTGTTTCCATCTAGAGTGAATGTCCGACTTATAGGTATCCACCTATATCCTACATTAGTAAAGATTTACCCGTTGTTTTCCACATTTTCTTCTTTTTTCTCTTAGCATTTTTAGATTTCACCGATTTAACGCGAGCATTCACATCAACATGATAATCACGAACACATGAATCATGGATAGAATCAAACATACATTCATTGCAAGTAGCACACATAAGTTGAGAATTCGCATTTAGTACAGACTGCTGAACATTCAAATTACAGACAGATTTGGAAATACGATTCAAATTATGTAAACTTGACTTAACAATCCTAGGATGGTCTTCTACTTTATTTTTCTTCTTGTTACTACGTGAAGTTTGTGGGATCCTATCATTCTTTGTATTGTTATTAGGCTTTGATCCGCTAGCTTCAATAGAACAGCTTACTCCTGTATAAGGTGACATAGAATTGTTAGTGGTCTGTTTTCATGTGGCTTTACCTGTTTGTGTGTGTTATCATTTGATGTTGCACATGGTTCTGCAAACCTAACTTTCATAGTCCTGTTCATGGGTGTAACAACAACTAACTTATCACTAACATGTTTTGTACTAGGACATGTAGCACTAACATAGACAAGCAAATCCGGAATGCGTGTGACAAACTTATAGGCAGAGGCTAAGTTACTATCTAAAGGCCTTAATTCTCTAGCATCTTCGACAATTTCACGAAGTATATCAGCATTTGCTTGTGTATGCTTAAGATAGTCTACATGTGCAGCCATATTATTCTTTATGCAAGGGGAAAGAGGTGGCAAATCTAATTTATAAGCTTTTAAAGTAACCACATTCGAATTATGCACATTTTGAACACTCTCAACAACATTCTTTCCTTTTAAGTTCGTAATATGTTCCTTCAGTTTCGCAATCGAGACATTCTTAGCTTTTAACTGAGCGTGCAATTCGTTGATTGTGAAAAATTCCTTGAATTCAAGAGCATTTTGATTAAGAGGTGGTATTTGATTTTGAAAACTTTCTTTGTTTCGTTGCAGTTTAATTTCAAGAGAAATGCATTGATTTTCAAGTTGGGAACATCGGTTAGAAAGTTCATTGTAAATAGCCTTGTCAATCATATCATTATTTTTAGCAAGCTCAGTCTGAAGTTTCAAATTCTCTTCATATTCATCCACAAAACTTTGTTCCATGGATTTATAATCATTAATGGCAGGTAAAGAATTAACAGCAGTATGCACAAGATCTTGAGATATAAGCAGCTCTATTAATCGATCATTTTCATGTTTTAACCGGTCTAAAGCAGAATTATCATGAACAAGAGAATTATGATTCGCAGGTAACACATTATCATGATGATTATTAGCATGCATTACAACATTCATAACATCTTGACAAAGAATATGCTCTAGAAGACGATCATTATCAAGGCTTAATTCCTTTTTCTAAATCTCAAAATACTTCTTATCTACAGAACATTTGGCAACCTCGGTTTCTATTTGGTTAAAAACAGCTCTCATTTCTTTGAGTTCTTTGTGCAGACCGTGGTCAAACATTTGAAAATACTCTTTTAAGGTTTGAGCAAATGGTTTTACATCTTTTTCAAAAGCGCCTTTTATATGTTAAACCCCCAAGATCCAATTCGATTACCAGTTATGTTAGTATGAAAAGTTATAGTTTCATCAAATTTATTAACATGATCTCTTATTTTGTTAAAACTATCTTTTACAATACTGATCGTTGGAAGTACACGAGGAATTTCCTTCTTTAAAACTGATTCGGATGGAACTGGTGGATTTACAACAACAGGTTGTGAAATAGGTAACCAATATGCTTGTTCTGCAGACAGTTGTTTTTTAGGCATAAAATACTTCGCAAAATGTTCAGATAGTTTATTTAAAGCCACATAGTCAACTGGTTTAAGATTCACTTTGTGCTTCTTTAAGCTTGGATCATTTTGTTTAGCTAGCATTTTTAACCTACTCTCTTCAGCTAATTCTAAGGTTTCCTCAGTATCAGGTACAAACAAAGCAACATGTGTCTTAACAATAGAATGGCCATCATACAAAGTAGGTGCTTTTCTCCGAGCTTGAACAAGATAAAAAGGATTTTGATAACCAAGTGCAGTTTTGTGACTTTCATCATAAAAACTTGAGGTTTTGTTAACATATGCATCGTTTGCGTTGACTGACCCATTTTGAAAACCACATTGTCTAAAGCCTTCTTCTTCTTTTGTAAATCAATGATTTCATCAAGATATTTATCTTCTTTTTGTTTAGACTCTTTTTTCAAAACATCAACAGTTGTTGATAAAGTCTTATGACTTTCAACTGTTGCATTGAGTTGTAGTTTTAATGAGTGTATCTGTTATTTCAAAATCCGCAACCTTTGCAATTTTGTCGACAATAACCTGTCTTAATTGACCATCAATATACTTTTCTCTATCATTTAAATCAAACTTTTGTCTTTGTTCTAAAAGTTTTACTTGTTCTTTATATCTTTCAAGCTCGGAAGTTAGGGTTTCATTAACAACCATATTTTCTTGCTGCACCTTATTACATTTAGCAACTTGACTAGACATTTCTTCAATGACAGACATTATTAGGGCATCTTGTTGTGTGGGAGAACTAGTGCTTTGAAGAACCGGAGTTTCAGTTTCTTGCAAATATTGTTCATAAGAAATGACATTACTATCACTTGTTATGTCAATTTCTGTGTTATTATCAACAAATGGTTATTCAGAACACTGTGTCTCTTGCACACCTTGATAACTCATATCGTTTTCTATGTGAGTGTCATGTAATAGTACCTCTGAAAGAACATCCGGGTCATAGGAAGAAAGATTGGCCATAAGAACTGCTTTAGCCGAGGGTGCATCATCATAATCAGAATCAAAGGCATCAAGATCATCAGTCTAAAATGCTGTTGGTGTTGGGATTTCTTGAGATGCTTGCACTGGAGTGATTGTATCCCCATTATCTGCTAAAAAGGCCAATTGTTCCGGATCCAAACAAGCTTCTGATTCCAAAGCTTCTGTCAGCAACATCTTTTCCTTAAACCATGTTGAATTCTTGGGCCTCTTTGGTTTGGTATACTGTCTAGCAAAATGGCCTTCCTCTTGACAGTTGTAACACTTAACCACCCTTTGTTGAACTACACCTTGATAACTCATATCGTTTTCTATGTGAGTGTCATGTAATAGTACCTCTGAAAGAACATCTGAGTCATAGGAAGAAATATTGGCCATAAGAACTGCTTTAGCCGAGGGTGCATCATCACAATCAGAATCAAAGGCATCAAGATCATCAGTCTAAAATGCTCCTGGTGTTGGGATTTCTTGAGATGCTTGAGCTGGAGTGATTATATCCTCATTATCTGCTAAAAAGGCCAACTGTTCCGAATCCAAACAAGCTTCTGATTCCAAAGCTTCTGTCAGCGGCATCTTTTCCTTAAACCATGCTGAATTCTTGGGCCTCTTTGGTTTGGTACACTGTCTAGCAAAATGGCCTTCCTCTTGACAGTTGTAACACTTAAGCACCCTTTATTGAACTACAGCCCATTCTTGTTAACTCCCTGATTGACCATCTGTGTTGTAGCAGCATTCCTTGCCTCGTTATTAGCATACCCCTGTGTTTGTCTTCCCTGAATAGTTTGCACAATAAATCTTCCATCTTGGATAGTTGCTTGGTTCCTAGGGTTAGACGAGGTTCTCAGCTGATTGTTTGTTGGTGGGTAACGGGAGGAAAATGTTGTGGTGACAAACGCCATCAACTTGTTCAGATTGGCCATAGGATCATCAAACGGATTAAAAGTTGGAACAACAAGTCCAATATCCAATTCTTGAAAAGATGGTTGCAAAGGTTGTTGAATAGCAGGTGCTTGATAGGATTGTTGCAATGCAGGTTCTTGGTATGTTTGTTGATGAACCACTGGAGAGTGATTAACAACAGTTGGTTGATACTGTGATTGTTGAACCATTGGTGTATCATAAGAACGTTGTGGTGCAGGAGATGGGTAGTATTGTTGTGAAGCAAAGGATAGTTGTGGATAATACTGAGTCGGGTTCAAACAAGAAGGAGAATTGGCAACTAAAGCAATCTGATCCGGATACCTTTGTCGTGTTAGACGAACTTCATTTGCATGAGCTTCATGTTTCCTTAGATAAGCATACAATTGATCAAAGTTAGTTGAATGCATATCTTTAGCTAATTTGACGTCCGTGACAAATTTGCTCCATTCAGGTTGAAGATGATTGACAAACTTGGTGTTAACTTGCATTGGTTTCATTGTCATTCCAATCGTATGCATATCATTAATTAATTGTGCAAACCGCATGTAATACGAATGAATTGTCTCTCCAGGTGTAGAAGTAAACATGTCAAAATCATCATACAACTTGGACTCTCGCTCTTGCAATGACAACTCTGAACCTTGAATGAGTAATTTGACTCTATCCCAAATCTGCTTTGCATGTTCATTATGATTAACCAAATTGTAAATGTCTTGAGGTAGACCTTGCAGGACAATGTTTGTTGCCGTGATATCAACTGATTCATGAAGTTTTTCTTCATCAGTGAGGTCAGTGTAAGTTCGAGGCCCAACCGTTGCAGGTGTATTTTCAGTTCCGGGTTCTAGGACGGTTCCAAATTGGAAAGGTCCATTAAGTACAGAATCAACAAGCAATTTGCCATTTGCTTGCCTTTGATGTACAATAGCATACGACTTGCCCATGAACTGTAATTAGACTTATCCAGCATAGGGGGTCTGTTATCAGCCCCGACAACAATGACATTTTCTGCTAATGATAAACTCATTTTGAATTACTTGTAGTGTGAATAGATAACTTCTTGATTGTTCAGTGATTAGAGGTTATTGTGTTAAATTATTGTTTGTTTTAAGTGAATGAGTCTTAAGATTACATGGGATTTTATAATTCTTGATAAAACCGAGAAAAATAATTGAATACTTCACGAGATTTTACAAATCACAGAAAAAACCGTATAAATCTCTTAGAAGAGATGTATAAATCGCTGGATTCAGAAATGGTATAAATCACCGGATTTATAAAACTGTATAAATCGCCAGATTCAGAAATGTGTAAATCGCCTACTTCAGTTACGTATAAATCGCCTTATACCAGAGATGTATAAATCGCCGAATTCAAAACGTATAAATCGCCGAATTCAAAACGTATAAATCGCCGAATACAAAACGTATAAATCGCCGAATTCAAAAGCTTATAAAACGCCGAATTCAAACAGAACGTATAAATCGCCGAATATTACCAAATGTATAAATCGCCTAAAAGACTCAAAAACTTCAAATCACTTAAAGACACAATTTTTTGACGTTTTTGTTTGATTTTTCTTGTACAACTTACCTTTCTAAGCCTATTAGAAGCATAAAAACACAAACTTTAAAGATTTTGACACAAAAAAATTCGGATCAAGATTCTTAGTACAACAAAACTTTCGAACCAACAATACAAGAAAAAATGAAATCTTTTGATGTTTTTCAAAGTTTTTCTTTTACACCTAGCTTATACTAAGATAGATAAACAAGAAAGTAACAATCTTTATGGTTTTTGAACACACAAAAGATGAAATCTTTTGTGTAGTGTTCGAACCAAACGGAGCACACAAGAAACCAAATAAACGCACACTAAACACTCAAAATCACCCCATGGCTCTTGATACCAATTGTAGAATATATGATCTATCTAAACACACAACAAATATGGAAGAAAACTAGAGAGAGAAAGGATTGGAAGGTTGATTCTAGTGAGAGAAATTGAAAGAGAAATATTAGATTATGAAAACAACCAACACCCTCTCCAAGCTATGAAGAGGGTACTTATACACCTAGTATGGTCGGCCATGGGCCTTGGCTTTCATGGGCTTTCCATGGGCTTTGGCCTAACTAGCCTACTTAGTTTCCAAATATTATACTACGAGCTATCTTATGATATTATGGAAGTGACCGATACTTTTCGTATTCCTAACAAACAAGCTAGGCAGTATATTGATGAGAGTGAGTCTGAGGAGGAAGAGGGTGATACTGAGGATGAGAGTGAGTCTGAGGATGGACAGGGTGATGTCGAGGGTATTGTTGATGAGGAACATATAGTTGATGAAGTACAAGTTGTTGGGAAGTGCCCATGTCATACGGATATTAATACGGCTATAAATATGTTAGCCTATGGGGGTCACACACTTATACACATATATGATACTCTATTAGTATATATAATAATATAACTGTATATTTATTATATATATTAATAATCTAACGATAATACTTGACGGTCGTTAGTTGTTTGTTTTACGAATAATTAACTGTTAGCCCTCTAATTATTATGTAAATGTACATAAGTAATCAAATACTCAAAAGATCAAACTCGGGGGGAGGGGGGGTCTTTGTGACAAGTGGGTTAAGGGATTAGAGGGGAAGGGTTGGGCTTTTGTTAGCTAGGCCTTAAGTTATTAGTTTTAGGATGCCATAATCCTAACACTATGTAAACAAGGTTCTAATGTCTCATTCATGCATCCCATTTTTCTTCTCTTCTCCTCTTGTGCCGATTCATAAGATCCCCAAGTAAGGGGTTTCGTGCTTTGGTATTCTTAGTATATCGAGAACTCGGTTTTCGATAATCATTAGTCTTTGAACTAGCATTCGAGTAACGTTGGTAGACGTCATTTGGATGGGAGGGAATTTCAAAAAGATTTTGTTTTATTATATAGGGCAAAATCGCAAATGGCACAAAAAGGTACTTAACTTAAAGGTCATTGTCAATCAAGGTATCGTACTTTTTTTCTTGCATAAAAAGGTATCCAACTTATCTTTTTTTTGCCAATTTTGGTAATTTCGTTACATACGATCATCCGTTAAGTTTTACATTTCAAGTCCATCGTCGTTACCACCACCATCAATCATCGTCTCCACCACCAAGCCCGCACATCACCATCACTACAAAGCACCGCCTCTACCACCATCCCTACCCACCATCGCCGCAAACTGATGATTTACGACGGTGGTGGCATTAAATTTGATGTGAAAAGAGAATATGGTATGATTGCATCACATGTCTTTCGAGAATGAGAACACGATTTAAGATGAATTAGCACTAATGCCATACATTAGTACTAATTACTCAACAGTATAAGCCCGGGAATGTGATGATGACACTTTCACAAGGGTAGATACCATCTTGAAAGAACTTGACAATGTCCCTCGCCAACAGTACCTATATAGGGGGAATCTGAATCTCTTTCACAGACCTCTCAAACATGCCAAATGGGCAGTCAGTTTTGAGGTTTGAAACATACGCTCATAAATCTTTAGAAAATCAACTACCTCTTTGTATCATGTTACAAAACAGCTTAAAGTTCTTGAGACTTATTTTACTTCTGAAATATTCAATTTCTTCAATGATTAAACTATGGAATTCTTTTTATATATTCAAGATCAATGGTTTGATTGCAATAATAGTAAAATTCAATAGTGTAAATAAAACAGTTTTTTTCCAATTTAAAGGTGGGTTTTTCTTATGTACTTAATTTAATTACTATAAAGTGATTGACATAATATGTGAATGAAAAGAAGGTCGTTGTAAATAGAATTATGAGTGGGAAAAAGTTCTTTAATTGATGATTATAAGTCATTTTATTTGTGTTTGATAATGAACTTAGTGGTGGAGGCGGTGTTTGGTAATGATGCTGGTGGAGAGGCGTTGCTTGGTAGTGATGGTAGTGAGGAGGCTTGGTGGTGGTGACGATGATTGGTGGTGGTAGCGGTCGGTGGACTTGAAATGTAAATTTAACGGATGATCGTTAAATATTTAACGAAAATACTCAAATTGGCCAAAAAAATTAAGTTGAATCCCTGTTTATGCAAGAAAAAAAGTTCGATACCTTTATTGGAAAAAAATATATACATTCGGGTAGCGTTGGTCCTTTTTATGTTTATGTTAATTATATATGCTATATGTGTTTACTTTCCGTTGCGTAGCTCATATAATATTAGGCGTAATACTAGGTTATTAGATAACTAATTTCAAGAGTGGCATCACTAGTCGTTCATATAGCTATATAATTACTCTCTCCGTCCTAAAATTATTGTCCTCCGACAAAAAACACACAGTTTAAGAAAAATGCATTTATTACTGCTTTCTCTTTCTTACTTTTTGACAGAAAGACAATTTTACCCTTAGCTATTTAATTAAAGTCTTCTTTAAAGTTTGTAATAATAATTTCAAACAAGGGTAATATAGTAAACTTGATCAAACTTCCATATCTATTTTTAGTAGTGGGCAATTAAATTAGAACATCCCAAAAAGAAAACGTGAACAATAAAAATAAAACGGATGGAGTACATAAAAACATGTAAAAATGCTTAAAACGTATATATTTTTATTGCTTTTTATGCGTGTGACCCCTTTAGGGTTATTACTTTTGTGACAATAAAGACTTTTAAGAGTCACTTAAAATCTGGAAAAAAAATATTGTTTGGGTTTTTAAGATATAATTTTAATCGTCTTTTATATATATAAAATATATATATTTATATGAATTGAGTTTTGGATTTAGATTGCTAAAACCATATTCAACCCGTAAATTGAAATTGTAGTTCGGTTTGGTTTGATTTTGCAAATTCTAATCGATTATTAGTTGTTTCTATTTTTGGTTTCGTTTTTTCTGCTCACCCAATCTAAAGTGTCCTTAAATAAACAACCTGAATGGTCGGTGGGTGTGTTTGAAAACAAGTTTATTTATTTATGTTTGTTCATCTTGTTCTTCTTATTCGACTGTTATTGTCATCAGTATATACTAAAAAGGGCCTTGTTTTATTTGTTTAATTGCATCCTGGGTGATTCTTTAATCGATCATCTAAGAGATTTGTGTATTGTTTGTATCATAGTTAGTAGTTAAGTTATTTTATAAAAACAATAAGAATGGGTGATGAGTTATGGAGGTCGATGGATATGGAATTCGGATATGAAGAAGAAGAAAAAAAAGAAGTCATTGAAATTGAAAGTGATGAGGAAGAAGATGAAATTGAAGAATTAGAAGAGATGACGTCACCTAGGCTTTCATGTTGGGTTGGTGCAGATGGTAAAAAACATCATGAGATAGTGGTGAATAATTTTGATGATTTAAATGGTTTTAAGAATAGATTGGAGATGATTGACCCTTGCTCCATTTGTTTTCTACCTTTTTCTACCCAAGGGAACCATCGAATTTGGTACCTTTCTTTTTAACCTTTTCACATTGGTTTTTGTTTTACATTAATTTAGCTTAAAGATTTGATTTTGACACACTTATTTGTGATTCTATGCTTAAAGGTTTAACCTTTAAGTAGCTTATTTGGATTTGATATGGGTAAATTGTAATCGTTTCACGGTTTGACCCATTTGTGACCATGATAAGAACGAGTTGTGTAGAGACTAGACTGTAAATTATTTAGTATACATTAACATGTGTGAATAAAAGAAAGAAAAAGTACACATATTTATTAGTGTGGAAAAATAAGTGTGTACAAACACCCTTTTTTTTGTAGTGTTAGCTTACTTACAAGATTTGATTTTGTTACTGTTTTAAGACTCATAAATAGTTGTGATAAACTGGTAAACGGATGAGGTTTTCCCCGGGTGAAGGCAGGTCTTTTACTCATATGTATGCGGCCTAAGAGGGATCCCCGTGACTGTTTCCGAACGCTTTCCTTGGCCATCCCTATAATGTTTACCTAGTGACGTTTAAACCTAGAGACCTCTCGTGCCTTACCACTAGGGCACCTTAGTATTGGTTATACTACGTGTGATATCTTCTCTATTAATGATTAAAGATAATTTACCCCAAAAGATCCGTTTCTTATTTCCTGGAGATACTGGAAAAAAAGTGTAATAAGGTTGATGTATAGCGACACTTCGAATTTATCATCTTGTTTGATTGATAATTATTAGAGCATGCATAATTTTCATATCTAGTCAATGAATGTTATTGTTAAATTTATACACTTTTTTTTTTACTTTTGTGTGCAGTTGTCTTCCATGTGGGCATTTGTATGGATTCTCTTGTATAAAGAAATGGCTTCAGACTTCATCCGGTAGGAACGTAGGTAGGTGTAGTTTTCCACTTTGTCGACCATAATTAATTCAACATTACCATTATGTGTGTCTTAATTACCTTTTTATCAACAGTGCCCTATATGCAAGACCCCATGCGCATACAAGGATGTTATACGTGTTTATGCGTCTCGCCCAAGTGCTTATCAAAAGGTAATCGACCTCTTTGTTAAAAACTAACCTTGAGTTCTTTTTAGGGTTATCGTCATACATTTCTTATTAAACATTTAAACTTTTTTGATAATTATACTTTTTGCTGTCCCATTTTGTTTATTATACTTGCACTTGATGGGTTAATATGGTAATCTAGTCAATTGAGACACATGACTGATTAAGTTATCTAATTACTACCACAATGTATTTTGCTGATGATATCCTCAATATCTAGTCATTCCTTCACACCTTAGCATCTCCATTTTCTTTCAAACTAAATTGTGAGGATCAACCTACACATCAACAACACGCTGTGAGTATAAATTATGCCATATCAGACAATTTAGTCGGTTATGGTGTTGACTAAATTACCAATTCAACCCACCAAATGCGAGTATAAAAACCAAAACTGGAGCCAAAAAAGTTTAATTACCAAAATCAAAATGGACCACCGAAAAAAGTAGATGACTATTGTATGACAATCACCCTTCTTTTTATAATAAGTTGGTTTAACAGTTGTCATAATTTTTGCAGACATCAACCACTAGGCACTTTCCATTCACCAAACAAGGTTTAAATGAATTTAAGGAGCATGAAAGATTACGGCGTGTTGATGAAAAGAAGATGCACGCCGAAGACTGTAAGCGGCTGGTTGAGGTTTTGGGACAGCAGTGTGTTGTAGCGAAGCAGCTGATTGCATTAGCGACCCAGTTGGATGATTTATCAGAACGAGCTGAGGAATTGGAACATGATGATGCATTGCGACGGCAGTATAATGCATTGAATCGGCAGCATGATGCATTGGAGCGGCAGTGTGATGCATTGGGACGGCGTGCTGTTGTATTGGAACAACGTGCTGATGTATTAGAAAGGCGGTTGTCAGCATATAAGCCAACCTTGAAGGAGCATTTGGCACAACAAAAGAACGGTAGTATATGATAATAATAATGGATACGGGTATTGGATTTAGAAGGAGAAGGAAACGAAGTTATTGAAATCAATGATGATGATGAGTTGGAAGAATTGGAGGAGATGATGTCACCAAGATTATCATGTTGGGTTGGTGCATATGGTAAAAAACATCATGAGATAGTGGTGTATATTTTTGATGATTTAAATGGTTCAAACTTCAAAGAATAGATTGGAGATGATTTTGCTCCATTTTTTATCTACCTTTTTCTACCCAAAGAAACTATCGAATTTGGTACATTTTTTTAACATTCTTTTTTTTTCACATCGGTTTTAGTTTTACATTAATTTAGCTTAAAGATTTGATTTTCACACACACATGTGTGATTCTATACTGAAGATTACTGATTAATTTACTTGTAAGATTTGATTTTCACCTAAAAGGTCTAAACTTTAAGTACGGTTGAATTGTTTTTGACCCCTCTAGCGGAAAGCAGTCTAGTAACAGCAGCAAGTAGTTTGTTTTGATAAAACGTTTAGTAACATAGTTGTATAGTTATAATTAGTAACTGAAAATTCTAGTTGCTCGTAAATGTTACTAGAAGTAGCATTCTGATTTGGAGCGTTTAGAAAAAGTCGGAATGCTAGTTGCATGTTTCCAAGCATTATGTGCAAAACGCTAACAACTAGTTGTTAGCTGCTTAAAAACGCTCGTAACGCTTGCTACCAAACATAACCTATTTGTTTCGACTACCGTTGTTTGTTTGTACATTCTCTTTTTGTTGTAAATTTATAGTGCCTTGCAAAAAGATTGATTAATAAGGTGTACAAAACACAACAAACAAAGTGATGCACGTGCCTTTTATGAGGATCACGTGTGCAAGGTTGATGTGGCAGTGGGGCCCTTCTAAGGGGATTATACAAGGAAGGGTGAGCGGTATCATAGATAGCAACCTAACGTTGTGTTCTTAAGATTTTTTTTAAAAAGAAATGAAAGGAAATGGAGTGATTGTACCAACTTTTTGTGTTCTCTAGTTTTTTTAAGAGGAAAAAGAAAAGTGAATAGAAAGAAATTGAAGGGAAATACAAGCCTTTTTTTTGTCAAAACTTTCATCCCATATTTGGGAGGATTTAGAAGGAAAGTATACACTAAGCTTACAAAAACTATTATGTTGACCGAATTACCCATGTTCTTTTTATGTTCTTGGTCTTTTTAAAGGGTAAATTGGTAAATTCGTATTTCTCATCTCTTTTCTTTCTCTTCATTCATTTTAAACTTGAGAACACAAAACAAGTTATTAACTTTCCTTTCTTTTATGTTACTTTCCTTTCCTTTCTTTAATTTTCTTTTTTTTCCTTTCTTGAAGTAACTCGAGAACAGAGCGTAAGAGCTCTCACTGCCCTGAGTTATGAGTTGGTCGGTCCCCTATAACTCAACCCTATAACACCAGCCCCACGCCCCACCCAATCCATACGGTCTCGGGCCAAGATCGCCAGCCAACGTTCTAAGACATTTTTTTTTCTTTTTTTTTTTTTATTCGTGTTTTATTGAGTTTAGTGTGGGCCAAAGGGTGTTATATATAGTGATGGAGATATGATGTTTTTGGGTTAAGTTATAAGAGAAAAATGATGAAATGACATCATTTTTTGCGATAACACGAGCCCATAAGATCTAGGACACATTATGCTCAAGATTAAACATGATTAAGTTGGTAAGATGTCCTTTTACTGTTTTCTACGCAAAAAGGCCATTGAGTTTTCTTTTCACTGGTTGAGTAGAAAACTTTGACTAGTCTGCTTTTTTGACAAGGCCAAATTAAGTTGTGCAATAATTATGCAACTATGAAGATCGCTCAAGCATGCAGACCTTGTGTAAAAGGCGAGGATTTTGGGATTCTATAATGGAGTTAGGACGTGCATTTGAATGTGTGATGGGACTGGTGATTTTCATGCCCATTGTTATACTGTCGTGGTTTCCTTTCGTATCAGAGTTTCAAACATGGCTGCTCTTTAACCAAGCATTCAATATACAGAGGTCTCCAGATTTAAATGATTCTTGCTGGGAAGAAGGATAAAGACAAGACTCCTGCTACTTGATAGGTATATTTAGTTTGTTAGTTACCCAAAAGGAAGTTTTTACTTAAGGGGGTGTTTTGCTTACGAGATTATTTGAATTTGTAAAAGCTCACAAGCCCATTTTTTTGGATATGGCTAAATTGTTATTGTTTCACGGTTTTGACCCATTTGTGACCATGATAGACTAGTGTGTGTGCGAGATTGGACTTGGTTGGAGTCGGTTAGCTATGGGTACTTAGCCTTCACAGTGTAAAACCGCTCTAAGACTTACATGTACGTTATACTAAAGATGATTAGCTTACCTTACGTACAAGATTTGATTTTTTTTAACGGATGAGGTTTTCCCCGGGTGAAGGCAAGTCTTTGAGTCTTTGACTTAGCAGTACGCGGCGTAGGAGGGGTATCACCGTGACCGTTTCCGAACGATTTTCCTGGCCACCCCTAAAATGTTTACCTATTGAGGTTTAAACCTAGAGAACTCTCGTGCCTTACCACTAGACCGCCTCGGTAGTTGTTATTTACTAAGTGTGATATCTTCTCTATTAAAGATTAAAGATAATAGACCCAAAAGACCCCGTTTCTTAATTCCGAGAGATACCGGAAAAAAAGTGTAAATCTAATAAGGTTGATATACAGGGACACTTCAAATTTATCATTTTGTTTCATTGTAATTAAAGCATGCATCTTTTTCATATCTAATCAATAAATGTACGTAATTCTTAAATTTATACACTTGTTTTTTTATTTTTGTGTGCAGTTGTCTTCCTTGTGGGCATTTGTATGGATTCTCTTGTATAAAGAAATGGCTTCAGACTTCATCCGGTGGGAAGGTAGGTGCAATTTTCCACTTTGTCGACCAGAATTAATTCAACATTACCATTATGTGTGTCTTAGTTACCTTTTTATCAACAGTGCCCTCAATGCAACACTCCATGCGCATACAAAGATGTTATACTTCTTTACACGTCTCGCGCTAGTGCTTATCAAAAGGTAATCGACGGAATTGTTAGAAAACTAACCTTGAGTTCTTTTTTTTTTGGTATATTCATATATACTAGTTGGATACTCGCGCATAGCAGCGGTGATAACTTTTTTTGACCTAACTCTCCCCGCAACTCTCTACCCGCTAAGTGAATTCGTTTCACAACACTTCGAATGTATACGTGTCTGTTGTATGTGTTTGTTTGGGTTTCCCGTAGCTTTCCCGCAACACCATATTAACATCACCATTCTCGCATGTAAAAAGACTCACACAGTCTCTTACCAATTAAACACTCTTCAAATGTATATAATTTTTACAAAACAAGTTTGTATTCAAATTAAGGTTAAAGTTGTAAAAAAATTAAATTAAAATAAAATAAACCCACTAAAAATGTAAAACTAAAAATTTATAAAAATATATCAAAATGGATGTTGAACTAAAAAGAACAAAATTTTAAAAAATATGGTGAAATTATATCTCAATTTGAAAATAAAGATGATTTTTAATTAAGATGTGACACATGTCACTCTATGATGTATTCTTTTAAAATGATATGGATGGCCAAGATTGCACTTTCTTATCTTAATTTTTAATAGACCTCACAACTTAAATAATTTATATAATAGTATAGATATAGATACTTGCACTTGGTGGGTTAAATGGTCATTTAGTCAACTAAGACACATCATGACTGATTAAGTTATCTAATTGACTTGCATAAGTTTTGCTGATGAGTCCTTACTATTTAATCATTCTTTCACACCTTAGCTTCTTTATTTTCTTTTAAACTAAATTGTGAGGATGAACCTACACATCAGCAAAATATGTCAACCCTTTAGCGAGAAAAGTAGATGGCTTTTTTATAATAAGTTGGTTTTCAATAACTGTTGTCAATATATGCAGAAATCATCTATTAGACACTTCCCGTTCACCAAACAGGGTTTAATTGAGTTTAAGGAGCATGAAAGGTTACGACAGGTTGATGCAAAGAAGATGCATGCTGAAGACCATAAGCGGTTGGTTGATGTTTTGGAACATCATAGTGATGTAGCGGATCAGCGGGCTCTATTAATGTCCCAGTTGGAGGATTTATCAGAACGCTGTGAGGAATTGGAACATGATGGATTTCATGTCGCAGTTAAACGGCGGTATGATGCATTGGGGCGGCGGTATGATGCATTGGGACGGCGGTATGATGTGTTGGAGCAACGTTTGGATGTATTAGAACGATGGTTGTCTGCATCTAAGCTAACTTTGAAGTTTTTTACTCAAATGTACAAGGAGCATGTGGCACTTCAGAAGAACACCAAGCCGTGTACTGGCGTACTACAAGCACCTACCTGTCACAAGCACTAATTTATCTATAGATCATTAATATCGTGCATCTGCTTTATGGTGATTATTAATTTCAGTACATTTTCTTGCATAACTGTATTATTAGTACTTCGTTAACTATTTGCATTGGCCGATTCATCAAAAAGCTACAATTTGTTCAATGTTTCTTTCAAGATGCAATTTCATTTATGGCGTTTTCAACTTATTTGAGTTGGTCATATTGGGGGTTAGGCAGGGATCAGTTGGGTATCATGCTCATTAAATTTCCGGTTTGTTCATGAAGTGAATTTGCTTAAAGATAGGTTTTGAACAGGAAATTTAAAGATTTGAGTGCAGGATTCACTAACATACACCCGAGAGAAGTAGACGACTATTGTATGACAATCACCCTTCTTTTAATAATAAGTTGGTTCTGTAACTGTTGTCATAATTTCTGCAGACATCAACCACTTGACACTTTCTCTAACTGTTGTCATGACTATCGAAATAGGCCACCGAGAGAAGGGAAGTAGATGACTATTGTATGACAGTCACCCTTCTTTTTATAATGAGTTGGTTCTCTAACTGTTGTCATAATTTCTGCAGACATCAACCACTAGACACTTTCCATTCACCAAACAAGGTTTAAATGAATTAAAGGAGCATGAAAGATTACGGCGCGTTGATGCAAAGAAGATGCACGCCGAAGACCGTAAGCGGCTGGTTGAGGTTTTGGGACATCAGCGTGTTGTAGTGAAGCAGCTGATTGCATTAGCGACCCAGTTGGATGATTTATCAGAAAGGGATGAGGAATTGGAACATGACGACGCATTGCGACGGCAGTATAATGCATTGAATCGGCAGCATGATGCATTGGAGCGGCAGTGTGATGCATTGGAACGGCGTGTTGTTGTATTGGAACAACGTGCTGATGTATTAGAAAGGCGGTTGTCAGCATATAAGCCAACCTTTAAGTTTATTAATCAAATGTACAAGGAGCATTTGGCACAACAGAAGAACACCGAGCCATGTGCTGCAGCACCTACCTGTCACAAGCACTAACTTATCTATAGTGCATCAGCATTATGGTGACTAATTTCCATCCTCTTGCTTGTACAACTGTATCATTAGAACTTGGCTGCTTCGGCCGATTCATCTCAAAGCTACATTTGTATGCTTCTTTCAAAATTATTACGCAATTTCATTAATAGGAGTTTCAACTTATTTGTGTTGGTTACATGTTTTTTTTAGATAACCATGACATCTTCTAATTAAATGTTACTTATAGTTTCACACACACAATCCTATCACTTCTTAATTTTGGTTACGTGTAATTTACGATCAAGACTAGGACGACTAATATCACGGTATGTTTACTTATATTTGTTCTCTTTTGGGTATTTAGATGTTGTCAAAGGTAGCAATTCTAACCTGCTAATAAGTTGATGAAGAAAATGTGGATTTAGATTGTAGTTTGTCTCCAACGGGTCAAATAGGTTAATTTTGAAAAAAAGAAGCTAAAACAGGTTAAATGACCCAAGTTGGTAGAAAGTTGCATAAAGGGTAGTTAAATTGCAGAAGCCTTTAACTTTAGATACAATTTAAACATTTGGCTGGTTTTATTGCATAACCATTTCGATACTTAAGAAAGTTGATGAACACTCTTACGGATAACCATTTATATGCATGCTAACCATTAGGATGGCTAAAAACTTTATTGATCGTGGTACTCTAGTAAAAACTTGCATACAAACGGTTATTCATTATAAGGGAATCATTTGAATACTTAAGAAATCTTACCGGAAACCACATCCCCGTAAGAAACATTTGGTGGTTTTTTTTACAACTGATAAAACTTGCCATTTGTTTGAAAAATATTTGACCATTGTATTAAAATTTGTTTTGTTTTTTGCAGGTTCCACGTATAAAAGGTATTTGGGCAGTATTCATATACTCGGATAGAATAGTACATATGCATTAGTTTTTTTTAATAATAAAACCAAGTTTTAGGATGATATTTCATATTGCTGCTTATGTTTGCTATACAGTTTTAGAGTCGCGAAAGCGTATGAGGTCGCTTCTGTAATTGGATTACTAGCACCGATATCTGTGTTTACATAGAATGGTTTGGTGTTTTGATGATAAACAAGTGGTTCATGATTTTAGTCGGAACTCGAGCAGGTAATATAATATTAGTTGCAGGATGGTAAAAAAATGCAGGTTAGGTACCGGGTCATGTATCCAATGAAATTGACCCAAAGTACCACTTGTTCCAATTGTGTTAGTTGGAAGTTGGAACCTGATAGTTGCCAAAAACTGCAATAGAATTTAGGTAAAGAACATGGTTGTTAGAGTAGGAGAACCTTTTGACTGCATACTTGCTCTTATTTTCATAACCTTTTTGATTGGTCTGCGTGTTTAAAGCTATACTGATAAACAACATCTGACACTGTTTCTTTAGCATTTTGCGCCATATCTGATCTTTGTGGATTGTGTAATCATATCGATAACTCCGTTGTTCTTGTGCTATTTCTTTAGCATGTGGTATTATCTAAATCCGTTGTTTGAACCTTTTTCATGGCTTCATGTGCTAGTTCAGTTAGGTATGCATACGGTCATATGCTTTTGCAGAACGTCATCTTTAGCATCGTCATTAGTGTCGTAACTAGTAAGATGTTTTTGCAGTCTCCTTTGACATAATGGTATTACTTTTTTGTTCGTGGGTTCGCCTCTAATACATACGGTCGCGGCAACTCTAGCAGAAAAATCCACTAATACATTTAATAGGCTACAATAATGAATGTGTTTAGGTTTGATTTATTAAAGTATTAGTGGATCAGGCTTTCCACTAGAGTTGAGCCGCGACCGTATGTATTAAAGGCGAACCACGAACAAAAAAGTAATACCATTATGTCAAAGGAGACTGCAAAAACAATATCTTACTAGTTACGACACTAATGACGATGCTAAAGATGACGTTCTGCAAAAGCATATGACCGTATGCATACCTAACGGAACTAGCACATGAAGCCATATGAAAAAGGTTCAAACAACGGATTTAGATAATACCACATGCTAAAGAAATAGCAGAAGAACAAGGGAGTTATCGATATGATTACACAATCCACAAAGATCACATATGGCGCAAAATGCTAAAGACACAGTGAATCAGAGAGCGTAAGATGTTTATTAGTATTATAGCTTTAAGTAGGCAAACCAATCAAAAAGGTTCTGAAATAAGAGCAACTATGCAGTCAAAAGGATGTGCTACTGTAACAACCATGTTCTTTACCTAAACTCTATTGCAGTTTTTGGCAACTATCAGGTTCCAACCAAGACAATTGGAACAAGTGGCATTTTGGGTCAATCTCATTGGATACATGACCCGGTACCTAACCTGCATTTTTTTTACCATCATGCAACTAATATTACATTAGCTACTCAAGTTCCGTTCACACATATCAATTAGATAAAATCATGAACCACTTGTTTATCATCAAAACACCAAACCATCCTGTGTAAACACAGTTATCGGTGCTAGTAATCCAATTACAGAAGCGACCTCATACGCTTTCGCTTTTGCGTCTCAAAAACTGTATAGCAAACATAAGCAGCAATATGAAATATCATCCTAAAACTTGGTTTTATTATAAAAAAAACTAATGCATCTGGATTCTATCCGAGTATATGAATGCTGCCCAAATACCTTTTATACGTGGAACCTGCAAAAAACAAAACAAAAAACAGATGTTTTAATACAATGGTCAAATATTCTTCAAACAAATGGCAAGTTTTATCCGTTGTAAAAAAACACCAAATGTTTCTTACGGGGATATGGCTTCTGGTAAGATTTCTTAAGTATCCAAATGATTCCCTTATAATGAATAACCGTTTGTATGCAAGTTTTTACTAGAGTACCACTATCAATAAAGTTTTTTAGCCATCCTAATGGTTAGCCTGCATACAAATGGTTATCCGTAAAAGGGTTCATCAACTTTCTTAAGTATCGAAATGGTTATCCAATAAAACCAGCCAAATGTTTAAATTGTATCTAAATTACCCTTTATGCAACTTTCTACCAACTTGGGTCATTCAACCTGTTTCAGCTTTAGCTCTTTTTTTTTTTTTTAATTAACCTATTTGGCCCGTTGGAGACAAACTACAATCTAAATCCACATTTTCTCCATCAACTTATTAGCACACCTTTGACAGCATCTAAATAGCCAAAAAGAACAAATATAAGTAAACATACCGTGATATATCAGTGGTCCTAGTTGTCCTAGTCTTGATCGTAATAGTCAGTTGTAGACGTAGACGTATCATCAAAACACCAAACCAGGTTTTATTATTAAAAAAACTAATAAAATAAACCGATACACGCATTACGCATTTTATCTCAACAAATCTAATCGAGCTTAACGCATCAACGACTATAACACAAACAGTTTATATATATCATCAAATTAACATAATTAATGTAAAAACTAAGTATACCTAATCGATCCTCGAAAGTCGAGTCGTACATATCAATCCACTGGACCGTATCCGCATACTCCGCAGACTTCTCTTCTATAACAAGCCTCCCGATCTCGATTATCTGCGAATCCGTCGGTAGAAACATTGCGATGTAGCCTAGCGGCAGTTGCAACGCCATGAAATTGAGTTTTTAGGGTTTGAAAAGAGTGAATGAATTGAAAGAGCAAAGAGATTTTTTTGTTTTTGGGGAAATGAATTGGCGGGATCAAATGAGAGTGGGACAAGTGGCGGAGAGAGAGGTATTCACGGTAAAAGCCTATTTATTACCGACCTATTTTTTTCATTTGTGCCGAAATGACCAACGTATTTTTTTTATTACTATACTACACCCCCAACGTAACACTTCACATATTTCAGGTTGAATATCACCAATATGACCATAAAATGACACTATACATTTACCCGATGCTTCACTACATTCACTCAGATCAAAAGACAAGGGTAATATAGTCATTTTATGGTCATATTGGTGATATCGAACAAAATTTAAATGTACGTGGGTGTAGTAAGTAAAAAAAAGTACGTTGTTCATTTCAACACAAATGAAAAAGTAGGTTGATAATAAATGATTTTTACCCGGTATTTATTGGGTCCAGAGTTAAACTGCGAGTTGGATGACCCGATTTTTAAAACTCGAGCTCGAAACTTGACTCGTGTTTAATAACTAATTATCACATTAGTTTAATTTGACTCGTTTTGTATGCATATAAATACATGTGATAATTATGTATTTATTCGTATATAAAAATGATAAAAGTTCAATTAAACCTAACCTAAAGCTCTCGAGTAAGTAAATTGGGTGTACTTAAATAGCTTAGGGTATATTTGGAACGGTGAGCAATGAGCATTTTGATTTTTAGTGCTCGTTTGGCAAAAAGAGCGGTGAACATTTTTTTATTTTTATACGCCGTTTGGCAAATGAGCGGTGAGCTATGCTATTTTTTAGAAAATTTAATTTTTCAAAGCTTATTTAATAAGCTTTGGAAAATGAGCAGTGAGCTGTGACAAATAACCGCTCCTCATATTGCCCACAACGACTAATCGTCCCGTTCTTTTTTTTTCTTCAAAAAATTTTTAAAATAAAATTTTTCTTTTTCTTTTCTGAAATTACCCTCTCGCACTAGTCGGACGCCACATCGGTCTGTTTTTTTTTGAATATTTTTTTCTCTAACAGTTATTTTTTTTTTTTAACATTTTTTTTTTTACCTTTTTTTCCTCAAAAAGTTTTTAAAAGTAAACTTTTTTTCCTAAAAAAAATTTTAAATTTAAGCAACCGAACTTTTTTTACCCGAAAGTTAAATGCGCCCTCTCTTTTGTTTGTTTTTTTTTTTCTTTCTTTTTCTTTACATTGACTCTTTTTTTTTTTACCTTTTTTAACCTTTTTTTTCTCAAAAACTTTTTAAAATAAAACTTTACTTTTTTTCTCGGAATACCCTCTCGCGCTGTTTCAGTCATCGGTCTGTTTTTTTATGAATAAAACTTTAAGTTTCCTCAAACCTCGCGCTCCGCTAATCGTCCCGTTCTTTTTTTTTCTTTCATTTTTTTACCTTTTTTTTAACTTTTTTTTTCTCAAAAACTTTTTAAAATAAAACTTTACTTTTTTTTTTCTCGGAATACCCTCTCGCGCTGTTTGAGTCATCGGTCTGTTTTTTTATGAATAAACCTTTAAGTTTCCTCAGACCTCGCGCTCCGCTAATCGTCCCGTTCTTTTTTTTTTCTAAAAAAATTTTTAAAATAAAATTTTTCTTTTTCTTTTCTCGAAATACCCTCTCGCACTGTCGGAGCCATCGGTCTGTTTTTTTATGAATATTTTTTTCTTAACAGTTAGTTTTTTTTTTTAACATTTTTTTTTCCTTTTTTTCCTCAAAAAGTTTTTAAAACGTAATACTTTTTTCCTAAAAAAAATTTTGGTGTCATGTTAATGCAACCCGACTTTTTTGACCCGAAATTTAATGCGCCCCTTTTTTTTTTTTTTTTTTTTACATTGACTCTTTTTTTTTACCTTTTTTTTCTCAAAAACTTTTTAAAATAAAACTTTACTTTTTTTCTCGGAATACCCTCTCGCGCTGTTTGAGTCATCGGTCTGTTTTTTTTGGAATATATACTGTATGTTTCTCAAACCTCCAGCACCGCTTAATCGTCCCGTTCTTTTTTTTTCTAAAAAAAATTTTAAAATAAAATTTTGCTTTATTCTTTTCTCGTGAATACCATCTCGCAATGTCGGCAGCCATTACGGTCTGTTTTTTTATGAATATTTTTTTCTTAAAATAGTTAGTTTTTTTTTTTACATTTTTTTTACTTTTTTTCCCTCAAAAAGTTTTTAAAAGTAAACTTTTGTCCTTCAAAAAAATTTTTAAGATAAAACTTTCTTTTTTTTTTTTACCGGGGTGACATTTATATATGCCGGCCCTCAAATACTACCCGGTCCATTCGGTTTTTTTTTTTTTCCTTAGAAAAAAATATTTGTTTTCTATTTTTAAATACTCTCTCGCACTGTTTTAGTCATCGGTCTCTTTTTTTTATGAATGTTCGAGCATTTTTTTATTTAAAAAATTTTAATTGTTTTTTTGCTTTTTTTTTTCAAAAATATTCAACTCACACTTTCTGAGTTATCGGTTATTGTCGGGTCGACCCGAACCAGTCCGCCACCGACCCCGTTCCTTTTTTTATTTACGGAATTAGCCCCTCAAATATTTACGCAAATACCCCTCGCATATGTGTTAATTTACGACAAACTGCCCTCATTTTATTTTTTTTTTTAAAATACCATTTTCCCCACTAGCGGTCGACGATGTTTTTTTTTTAGAATGCACCATACAGTGCTTTAATCGGTCGTTGCTTAACGACCGATTAATTTTTTTTTTTTTTACTAAACATACTTTCTAACACATCAACCGAAAACCAACGGCGCCAAACATCCCGCAGCGCGAGCGGGGTGACCTAACTTGTTATATATAAAAAATGATAAAAGTCAATTAAACTAACATGATAAAAGCTTATCGAGTAAGTAAATTGAGTGTACTTAAATAGCTTAGGGTATGTTTGGAACGGTGAGTAATGAGCATTTTGATTTTTAGTGCTCGTTTGGCAAAAAGAGCGGTGAACATTTTTTTATTTTTATACGCCGTTTGGCAAATGAGCGGTGAGCTATGCTATTTTTTAGAAAATTTAATTTTTCAAAGCTTATTTAATAAGCTTTGGAAAATGAGCAGTGAGCTGTGACAAATAACCGCTCCTCATATTGCCCACAACGAGTGCTCACGGCTATTGCTCACACATACATCTCACGCTATACTCAGTTACAGCTCTCGTCTACACAACCTACTCAAATTATACTTGCGTTTAAAAAAACAACCCTTAAGCTTGAGCTTAACTCATTAAATCAAGTCTATTATGAGTAATTTATGTGTTGACCTCAAATATATCACGAGTTGTCTCATCTCATTTGCACCTTTAATACTTTCTCAGCTAAACTTTTTTTTTCTAGAATCGATCATATCAAAGGGTTGCTTGTTTAAGCTTATTTGATAGACTTATAAGTTTACTAAAATTTGAATAAGCTACTTTTTTTAGCTTTTAAGCTTAACTATTTCATCTTATATAGTTTACAGGTTAAAAATGATAAAGTTTAAAAGTCTCAATTTCTACTATGCGCAAATAACCTTTATGTGGTCATACCAACCTCTTGAAAAGAGAGAGTTTTATCTTGAATTTGTAAAATCCCACAAAATATCTACTTATTTCCGCGGTTTAACCCATATTTGTAAAATCTCGCGAAATGCAAGTAATTCCCGCGAAATACCAGTAATTTCCGCAAAATATAGACTGTTTCAAGAACTTAAGGACTTTTATTGTAATTCAAGGACTCAAACTACAACAAGAACCAATCTTAATCACTTTAAACAACAACACAACAACCACTAATCGCTGAAATAATCTTTCATATCTTTTCACACAACAATCATTTCAAGATGTTGACAATGGCAGCGAATGTGATTGTAACAGGGGCTGATAATCGTCCCCCTATGCTTGATAAAACTCAGTATAGTTCGTGGCCAAGTCATATGCTACTCTACATCAAGGGTAAGGAACACGACAAGCTACTCTATGACTCCGCCATCAATGGACCTTTCAAATATGGAACAGTTACAGAACTCGAAAATCCAACTACCAGTGCAACCAGTCAGGTGAGAACTTAGGATGAGTCACAACACGCAGAAGAAAAGATTCATGAAGGTAGTGACAAAAAAGCAACAAATATTGTTCTCAAGCCTTACCACAAGATATGTACAAATATGGATGACTCATCTTAGTAAAGGCAAGGATATTCTGGGACTTGGGTCAAGTTACTATTCAAGGTTACCGAAACTTGTTTAAAAGTAACATAATCAAAGTTGTATGATGAGTTTGATACATTTACTTCAGTGCCTAGGGAGACAATTCACTCGTATTACATACAGTTTGCACAGTTCATCAATGACATGCATACGATTGGAATGACAATGCAACCATGCCAAGTTAATACAAAATTTATCAATCATCTTCAACGTGAATGGAGCAAGTTTGTTACGGATGTCAAGTTAGCTAAAGACATGCATAATACCAACTTTGATCACTTGTATGCTTATTTGAGACAACATGAAGCTCATGCAAATGAAGTGCGTCTGATGAGGCAACGATTTCTGGATCCTCTTGCCATAGTGGCTAACACATACAACTCTTCTCCATCTTACACCAACCAGACTCAGTATCATCAACAGCTCTCACCGATTGCTCAGCAATATTACTCACCTCCTGTACCATAACAACATTCAAATGATGTACCCATCGTGAAATCAATATCTCACAGGCACCAAGTTGTTAACCATTCTTAGTGGTCATCATCAATCCTACCAAGCATGCTATTCATCAATCCACCACAAGTCTTATTTCTACAACTGGTTTCAGGTTGTCTCATCCTTTTTCCTTATATATGATCCGATTTGCTAGTCTCAACTAAGCATAGGTTTCATTAGCATAAAATTTGCTTCTCAATATCCACCAACCAACAACCAGCTTAGAACCTCGTCTAACCCAAGGAATCAGACAACTATCCAAGATGGAAGAGTTACGGTGCAGACAGTTCAGGGGAGACAAACTCAGGGGTATGCAGGAAATGGTGCAAGAAGTAATGCTACATGCACAAGAATGAATAGAAATGGGGGAACTAATATAGCATGTCAGACAAAGGTTGTTTGATGCTACAAATGTCACGAGGAAGGCCACATGGCAAGACAATGTACCAAACCAAAACGACCAAGGAATTTAGCATGGTTTAAAAAGAAGATGTTGCTTGTTGAGGCTTTAGAATCAGGGATTGCATTGGATGAGGAACATATGGCATTTTAGCAGATAATGACGACATAGTTACTACAGTTCAAGCATCTCAGGAAATTACCACTCCAGGTATTTTCCAAACTAATGATCTGGATGCTTTTGACTCTGACTGCAATGAAGCACCCTCGGCTAGTGCAATTCTCATAGCTAAGCTTTCTGCCTATGATTCAGACGTCCTTTCTGAGGTACCACATCCTAACACTTATCCAACTTATAATGTGATTGATCAAAGTGTGACAAGAGATGCAGTATTCTGAACAACCACTTTCTATTAATGATTCCGATATTGACAGAACAAGTGATAGTAATATGATTTTTTTATGAGCAATATTTGAATGAAACTGAAAATGCGGTTGTTCAAGATACTAATTCCTCTGCACAACAAGATGCAATGTTAATGTCTGTGATAGATGAGATGTCTATTCAAGTTGCTAAATGTAATGAGGTGAGCAAGGAGAATAAAATTGTTAATGAGTCATTGACTGCTGAGCTTGAAAGATATAAAGAACAAATCAAATTTTTTAAAGAAAGACAGAAATTAGATTTAATAGATAGAGAAAAGTATATTGATAGTTAATTGCAGGGGGTAATTGTTGATAGAAATGCAAAGTTTGCTGATTTTGAAAAACAAATTCAAACGTTAAAACTGCAATTGTCTGCAACGGTTGAAAGTCATAAGACTTTATCAACAACTATTGACGTTTTGAAACAGGAATCTAAAGTCAAAGAAGATAAATATCTCGACGATATCATTGATTTAGAAAAGAAAAAGAAGGCTTTATGTTAATACAAATAATGCCTAAAAAATTTATTTATTTTTTTCGACTCCTCTATGTTTTGAGGATGACAAAATGTAAAAACGTCTACGATAAAAATAAACGTTTACGTGTTATTAATCGTAAATTTACATTTCGACGTAAATCACTTAAGGTATGAATAAACAAATCACTAAACATGATTAGTGATCAAGAAATTATCTTTTCTTAACCTTTACATTTCTACAAAAGTAACTTTACAAAAATAAAAATATACAAAATATTTTTATTTATAAAAGAAATGTTTTATTTAATTATAAAAATTCAAATTTGGTTTTCATAAAATGGCAACGCTCTCCACCAGATTTAACCTTCCATCACTAAAAGATAATTATTTGGACGTACACACTTTAGTACCATTATTGTTTTAACCCATGTTAAATTTATTTGAGTACACGGTTGGTGCATAAGTCCTTATCCTGTTAATTGCTGGTTTTGGGACGATTGAGATTCTTGGTAGTTCATCTAAATGAAGAATTAGGGAAGGAAGGTAATTTTTCCCCCCCCCCCCCTACCCCCCCCCCCCAATAGAGCTCATAAGCTCCATTGTTATTTTGATCCACCTCAAATCGTGGTTATTAGTTATGATTGTAAATAATCTGGAGAATTTAAAAGTTCAAGTGTAGGGGTGTTCTTTAGACCCCAAGAGATGTATTATATGTTTTAAGCAAAAATGGCAGGGATATCATACAAATAAAAAAAAAATAAAAAAAAAAAAAAAATTTAAAAAAAAAAAAAAAAAGTGTACGAAAAAAATGAGAAAAAGAAAAGAAAAGAACAGAATATATATATATATATATATATATATATATATATAAGAGTGAAAAAAATATACGGGCTGCCATTTGCTTATGTTTATATTTATATTAGAGTCAAGAAAAGAAAAAGAAAGAGATTAGTGTAGAGTTCTGTAGAGTTTGTATATTTTGTCCGAGTTCTTGGCTTAGCAACTAAACCAACATGTATTCGAATAAATAATTAGCTAACCCATCCACTTCAAGTTCACCCAAAGTCACCATCTAAATGTATCTTATCCGTTTCTGATTACGTTAATGTTATCTTACACCTACACCCCACAACCCTTTAAAAGACCTCTTAGATAGTAATGAATAATGCTTGCGCCTAGCGGTAAAGGTTTGATCCTTTACCAAGCCTATGGTAATTTATATGCTGTGACAGGTAATGAGTGTTGATTTTCCGTTTCCCCATTATGTTATAATGTATTATACACCCTAGTGAAAGAGAGAATCATAAACACTTATGAGAGGTGCTAGTATATACTTTTCGTGCTTTTAATTACGATGTCTAGAAGGTTGTGTTGTAAAATACTTTTAAGGAGTAGGTTAAATGACCCTCATATTGCTATTGTCTAGGAAGAAAAGCCCATTTGCATGAGGACAAGCAAATCCCAAGTGTAGGGGTATTTGATGAGGTGTCATTTTATACACTATTTCGGGGTCATTTAACCCCCTAAATCATGCAAATATGCCCAGATTATGTGCTTAATCGTTTATTTTCAGGTTTTTAGCACTTAGATGGCATTTGGAAGAAATACACGTGACTTGGGCTTATTTGGAGAAGAAACGGACAAGATTACGGACCTACACCAAATCCATGAAGAAGTATTGTTCATAAAGCGTGGAGACGGCGTCGCAGGCATAAAGCGATGTCGTCGTGATCTATCTAGTAACGGCGTCAGAGATATAGCGACGGCGTCAGGACGTGGCCGACTTAAAGAGGATCTAGAATCATCCACGTATCGACGGCATCAGGACTTCAACACGACGTCGTCGCAGCGATATCTGTATATATACAAAATCGATTTTAGGGTTTTAATTGTGTAACTTTGTATAACTTTTGGGAGACGAACCCTGGTCTTTGTAGCAGCTTTAAAGGTCGTTCTTAGGGCCACAAAACCCTATTGTAACTACCTTTTATCCATGTTTTAATCAAGTAAGAATGTTATTCATTAATCATTCAATATGTCTATGTGTTGTGTGATTAATATGATAGGCTAAACCCTCATTTGTATTTGCTTATGATTTCATGAAAGTCGGATTGTAGATCCTATTACTGTTGCTTCTTGTTAATGAATGTGCGCGTTAGGCTCTAGAAAACCAGCTTTTGTCTGTATCGTTGTAAACACGTTTAGGGAAACGCGAGTGCGTAGAAAGGATACCATCGGGTAACAGTCTTCATACTACCTTACCTCTTATATGGTTGATCCCTCTTAAGATATTTCACACGCATTTAATATACTCTTAGGGGGCTTGTAATAGTCTTCATACTACCTTACTTGTGCGTTGTCTTAATGGAATATTAAATAGACGGCGGGTTCGTGTAATCCGTTCAAGACCTAGGAAATACTTACACAAATCATCACAAGTGTGACAAGGCAACCGGATTAGGAGAAGCAATCTGATAAGTAATGCATGATTAAGTAAATATATGTAATTATCATAAAGTTATCACCAGTAGATTAGATATTAGTTTAGTTAATAGTTAAACAAACCAACCTCTCAAACCATAGATTTACTTGCTTTCTATATAATATAAAAACACAAAAATAATCTTCTCTCAACCCGTATAATTCGGTTAGACCGTGATCAAACCTTCCCAACCTATTCCCCTAAAGAACGATAACAACCTCCGATTCTTGCCTATACTACTACTACAACGGTTAGGTACTCTGCCTAGGGAGTTGTAAAACTTCTTGTTGATGTTTTTTTTCCCTTCGTACGACCGAATCAAGTTTTTTGGCACCGCTTGCATGAGGTTATAGTGAGGTTAATGATATAGTTTAACTTAGTTTCTACTCGCTTGAATCCTTCAGTAAGAATTTAATTCCGTATATTAGCTTTCACGTAGTCTATCTTTTCTTTGTGTTAATTGTTTCGTAACCCATTCTCGTCAACCTCCATGGGAGACGAGAATCCTATCCGTACTCTTGGAGATTACTCCAAACCTAGCCACGAAGGCTACAGGAATACCATCGAGCTCCCCGTAGGGAACAACGTGGTACCTCTTTGATCCGACACCATCCGGTTGGTGCAAAACGGATGCTCATTCAACGGACTTTAGTCCGAGGATCCAAACCAACACCTCAAGGATTTCTTAAAACTTGTGGACTCACTTGACCTTGACGGTGAAAATAGGGAAAGAACGCGCCTATGTTTATTTCAATTTTCCCTTCGCGATCAAGCTAGCAAGTGGCTTGAACGTCTTCCAGCAGGATCCATCACCACATGGGAGGATCTTACTACTCGTTTCCTTGCTCAATTCTTTCCACCGAGAAGGACTGTAAAACTCCGTAATGATATCCTCGTGTTCCAACAACATCATGGAGAATATCTCTCAGGAGCATGGACTCGTTTCAAGGACTTACTACAAAAAATCCCTCATCATGGCATCGACCTTTGGCTCCAAGTCCAAATTTTTTATGATCATGTCAATCCCGTCACAAGACGAACATTGACAAATCGGCCGGCGGGTAAGGCTTCGTGGACCGAAACACGAAGATCATGGGGCATTATAAGAGGATAGCCCTCTTTGACAACGAAAGTTAGTAATGAACGACCCAAAGGTTTTGGCCTAAGCGGTCAAGGCAATCACTTTTGCCTCAGATGTCCCGAGTACATCCGACCACCATCTAATGATGGAAGCTCATCTTGCTCTGAACGCAACCTACTCAAGTGAACAAAGTCACTACCTCATGTGATATCTGCAGTAGTCCCCACGACACTCAGTATTGCATGGAAGATCCTAAACAAGCCCTTTGTTGGAATACGCATCCTTGCGTACGACGAAGACAGGAGGTAGTGTTACCATTTTAAGCCTGACAAAACAATCTTGGTGACACCTACAATCCGTCATGGAAAGTCACCCAAACCTTAGGTGGAGACAACCCTAAAATTTCCAAAATAATTTTTCAAACCCACCTAACCGGTTTAACCCAATGGTTCGATCCCGAACCGTTCCTTCAACAACAATCCTCGAAGCTTTAACAATCAATCAAATCTAGAAGGATTGGTATCCAACTTCATGGCATCTCAAGATGCTAGATTGTCTAAGTTTGAAGCCAATTTCAAACAATAATAGAGTGAGATGACCAACAAAATCGACACAGTATTGTAAGCCATCACAGATCGAATAGCTGGAGCACTACCTAGCGACAGGGTTAAGAACCCAAAATTGAACGTTAACACCACAACTTTAGTTTTGTCTGCTCGTTCTTACCTAACTGAAGACCCACAATGCTCAACCCATATCCATGGTTCGATCAACGCCGTCACAATCCATCCCAAGCAACAAAGTGACTCCCATGACGACAGAACAGAATAGAATAAGGAAGAAGAGAAGGACAATCCAGAAAATATCCAAGTCAACCCCTCCACACCACCTGATCCATTTGTTTCATTCATCACTAAAAAATTCCTCAAACTCAATTCATTTTTTGAATCACTTGGGTTGGTTCCCCAATCATCCAACACCGAACTAGTTTGCACCAAAGGGGATGAGGGTGAAGTAATGTTTATCGAGATAGTCCAGAAGAATAATGATTCTCGCAAGGAGGAACCCGAAGCAGGAGAACAAAAAGTGGAATCTTTTGACATGTTACCAACTAGGAGTGAACTAGCATATCACAAGTACCTTATGTGTGGTCCAATCCCTTCTATATTTCTAAAGAACCTCATCATCACAGAAGGATGCCCATCAAACCTCAAGATACCATGCAACATTGGACATGAGCATGTGGAAAAAGCCTACATTGATCTTATCTCCCCTCTAAATATCATGAACCGAATGACGTATAATTATATCATGAGAAGAAAACTTAACCCTAGGGAAAATTCAGATAGAGGAGTTAGCAATTTCACAGGAAGGATTCAGGGAATGCATGTTTTCATAGGAAACTTCACATATGTCATAGACTTCAGGATTGTTGAGGATATTAGCTCAATTATAAACCCTAGGCTTTCACAAGTAGTGCTAGGGAGGCTTTTCGTTGAAATATCCAACATGACTCATCGGACCACCGAATGTATTAAGTTCACTAACGGGGACCGTGAAGTTGACTTGCCATGATGGCCCTATAAGATAGAGCAATACAACTCGCTATCGAACTTAGAAAAAGAGCACACAAAATCGGTCTACCTTAGGAACGAGGAGGACAAGAGAAGAGGAGTGGAATACGTGATGAGCAAAATATTAGGATTTTACAAAGAATGCCTGGAGCTTGGACCAGAGTATGCGACTGGAATGGATGATGAAAGAGAAGTCACGTAAGGACGTGTGACTTCGAGTCTAGCTACAAGACTCGTAAATAAAGAAAAGCGCTTTTTGGGAGGCAACCCAATATTTATTTTTCCCGCATATTAGGAGTGTCTTGTGTTTTAATTCTTTATTGTTTGTTTTATTATGTTTGAATTATTTTGTAATCATGCTTTGTTTGTTTATAACTTCGTCTTATTTGCAATCAAAGGTATTTTGCAACAAAATAAGTGTAGGGGAAATATCCGGTTTTTAGAACCAATTCAAACATTTAAAATAAATTGTTTAGATTAATTCGCGTCAGTTTCGAGTCATATGATTGTAACGATTAATTCCAGGTTTTTATGCAGTACTTTCTTCAGATTTGACTAATAAAATTGCGTGCAGGAAATTTCTCATTAAAAACGAAGAGGAATTTTTCACAGTGCCTGGAGACGGCGTCGGGATAAAACCCGACGGCGTCGCGTCTCCAGCAATGTGAAAATTCGAAAATCTTTAAGTATTTTTGAAAAATAAAATGTGCAATATTTAAGATTTGTAATTCTTTTGTAAACCTGCATAAACCTATAATTATATCATTACTCTCATCCTATCTTTACTGCTTTCATAGAGTCGGAACCTCTAATCTTTATTGTAATTTTTAATCATCATTAGATTTTACGCTTGGTGTAGTTGTCTTCGTCTCTGATTTACAGGTTATTTTTGGCAAGAGAAGAGATTGAATTGAATGATTTAGGATGTTTTCATTGGACGATTCTTGAAGGACGATTTAACCAGTTATCGCATGTTTCTTCTCCATTATTGAGCAAACCAGGAGAGTACTAGTTTCTTTTACTTGTTTTCTTTTCCCTTTATTCGTTTTTACGGGTACTTCTATAGAACATTAGGGACAATGTTCAACTTAAGTGTAGGGGGAATAAGCCTTAGAAACTATTCCTTCATGTTCATTTGCTTTTTGTTCCTTAAATTGAGGGAATATATCGAAACATAGCATATAAAAAAGGTAATTTTGACCCCAAATTTTAAAATTTTTTATGACAAATACCGACAAAAAACCGAGTATTAATAGCGTTCATGGATTAGGAATGTGTATGGACTAGCACAAATCCCTTAAAAAATTCCACCCCCAAAAATGTGTGGTTTTGCCTTTAGTTCTTTTGGAATTTGGGTATCATTTTTGACACCCCAATATAATTTGATACCTTTAGCTTTCTCGAGTTAAGGTTCGAAATGCTAGGCATATGTGTCTATTTCCGTCGGTACGGATGGTGTTCGTATGGTCTTGATGCCTTTTATGGACGCATTGTATCGGTATTAAATTATACGAGTGTTGTGTACGGTAGTATAGTAAATTCTAGAAACTTGTTTTTAGGATGCATCCGAGACCGAATAGTAAGTATTAGTTTTTCTAGATAAGAGGGCACTAGGGATTGTCCCCATGTTTTTAAAAACATGTAATTGTTATTATGGTTACATCGACTATATACCTATCCCACACCCTTGCCATGCACTTATTTTTAGTGCAGGATACCCTTAGTACAACCCTCCGAGCCTATCCCTTTTCTGGTTTCGTAATTTTTTGTAAGGCCGGGACTATTAATGAAAGAGGCATTAGTCTACCTTGAACCAATTCGTTACACCAAAATAGCCTTAGCCTACCTTGTATGTACTCACCTTTAGTACATTATTGTTTTAACCCAAGTTAATTATTTGAGTACACGGGTTGCTAAGTCCTTATCCTTGTAAATACTATTTTGGGACGATTGGGATTCATGGTAGTATTCATCTTATGAAGAATTAGGGAAGAAGTAATTTATTACCCCCAATAAAGCTCAATAAGCTCCATGTTATTTTGATCCACCTAAATCGTGGCCATTAGTGATTAGTTAGATTGTAAATAATTGGGTATTGTAAAATTTTAAGTGTTAGGGTGTATCTATAAATTCCCCATGTTGTATTATATGTTTAAGCAATGGTAGGGCAAAAGTGTACGGAAAAAAATGAGAAAAAGAAAAGAAAAGAATCGAAAAAATATATATATAAAAGAGTGAAAAAAATATACGGGCTAGAGTCAAGAAAAGAAAAAGAAAGAGATTGGTGTAGAGTTTTGCAGAGTTTGTATATTTTGTCAAGTTCTTGGCTTAGCAACCAAACCAACATGTATTCATATAAATAATTAGGTAACCTATCCACTCCAAATTCACCCAAAGTCACCATCCAAATGTATCCCATCCGTTTCCATTTCCGTTAATGTTATCTTACACCTACACCCCACAAGCCTTTAAAAGACCTCTTAGATAGTAATGAATATTGCTTGAGCCTAGCGGTGGAGGTTTGATCCTTTACCAAGCCTATGGTAATTTATATGTTGTGACAGGTAATGAGTGTTGATTTTCCATTTCCCCATTATGTTATAATTTATTATACACCCGAGTAAAAGAGAGAATCCCAAACACTTATGTGAGGTGCTAGTATATACTTTCTGTGATTTTAATCAAAAGGTCTAGAAGGTTGTCTTATAAAATACTTTTAAGCTTAACTATTTCATCTTATAGAGTTTACAGGTTAAAAATGATAAAGTTTAAAAGTCTCAATTTCTACTATGCGCAAATAACCTTTATGTGGCCATACCAACCTCTTAAAAAGAGAGAGTTTTATCTTGAATTTGTAAAATCCCACGAAATATCCACTTATTTCCGCGGTTTAACCCATATTTGTAAAATCTCACGAAATTAAAGGAATTTTTTTTTTTTTCCCCCCCCCCCTTTTTTCCCCCCCCCCCACCACCCTTTTTTTTTTTTTTTTTTTTTTTTTTTTTTTTTTTTTTTTTTTTTTTTTTTTTTTTTTTGTTTTTCTTTTTTTTTTTTTCCCCCCCCACCCCCCTTTTTTTTTTTTTTTTTTTTTTTTTTGTTTTTTTTTTTTTTCTTTTTTTCTCCACGCGGTAAACCAATAATTTCCGTGAAATATAGACTGTTTCAAGAACTTAAGGACTTTTATTGTAATTCAAGGACTCAAACTACAACAAGAACCAATCTTAATCACTTTAAACAACAACACAACAACCACTAATCGCTAAAATGATCTTTTATATCTTTTCACACAACAATCATTTCAAGATGTAGACAATGGCAGAGAATGTGATTGTAACAGAGGCTGATAATCGTCCCCCTATGCTTGATAAGACTCAGTATAGTTCGTGGCCAAGTCGTATGCTACTCTAAATCAAGGGTAAGGGACCCCCCCAAAATACTTCCACAAAACCCCCCGAACACGACAAGCTACTTTATGACTCCGTCATCAATGGACCTTTCAAATATGGAACAGTTACAGAACTCAAAAATCCAACTACACCTGCAACCGTCAGAGAGAACTTATGATGAGCTCACAGACGCAGAAAAGATTCATGAAGGTTGTGACATAAAAGCAACAAAAATTGTTCTACAAGGCTTACCACAAGATATTTACAATATGGTGACTCATCATAGTAAGGCCAAGGATATTTGGGACAGGGTCAAGTTACTTATTCAAGGTTCCGAACTTTCGTTAAAAGAAACATAATCAAAGTTGTATGATGAGTTTGATACATTTACTTCAGTGCCTAGGGAGACAATTCACTCGTATTACATACAGTTTGCACAGTTCATCAATGACATGCATACGATTGGAATGACAATGCAACCATGCCAAGTTAATACAAAATTTATCAATCATCTTCAACGTGAATGGAGCAAGTTTGTTACGGATGTCAAGTTAGCTAAAGACATGCATAATACCAACTTTGATCACTTGTATGCTTATTTGAGACAACATGAAGCTCATGCAAATGAAGTGCGTCTGATGAGGCAACGATTTCTGGATCCTCTTGCCATAGTGGCTACAAAGAAAACCTTCCTCCATATCTGTACAACAAAAAGGACTCAGGTTATCATCAACAGCTCTCACCGATTGCTCAGCAATATTACTCACCTCCTGCACCACAACAACATTCAAATGATGTACCCATCGTTCATCAACTATCTTACCAGGCACCGGTTGTTAACCATTCCTCAGTGGTTCATCATCAATCCTACTAAGCACCTGCTATTCATCAACCACCACAAGCATCATTTCTACAACTGGATTCAGGACTTGTTGTCCTATTATTTTCTTCATTTTAATGATTCGATTGTAGTTTCAACAAAGAATATATCGTTGCATTAGCATAAAATTTGCTTCTCAATTATCCACCCACCACAAACCAGCTTTAGCAAACCTCGTCCTAACCCAGGAATCAGAACATAAATATCAAGATGATGGTTACGGTTGCCGACAGTCAGGGGAGACAAAACTACGGGGTATGCAGGAATTGGGTATGAGGAAGTATATGCTCATGCAACAGATGAATAGAAATGGGGGAACTAATATAGCATGTCAGACAAAGGTTGTTTGATGCTACAAATGTCACGAGGAAGGCCACATGGCAAGACAATGTACCAAACCAAAACGACCAAGGAATTTAGCATGGTTTAAAAAGAAGATGTTGCTTGTTGAGGCTTTAGAATCAGGGATTGCATTGGATGAGGAACATATGGCATTTTAGCAGATAATGAGGACATAGTTACTACAGTTTAAGCATCTCAGGAAATTCCCACTACAGCTATTTTCAAAACTAATGATCTGGATGTTTTTGACTCTGACTGCAATGAAGCACCCTCAGCTAGTGCAATTCTCATGGCTAAGCTTTCTGCCTATGATTCAGACGTCCTTTCTGAGGTACCACATCCTGACACTTATCTAACTTCTAATGTGATTGATCAAAGTGTGACAAGAGATGTTGTATTCTGAACAACCACCTTCTATTAATGATTCCTATATTGACAGAACAAGTGATAGTAATATGATTTTTTATGAGCAATATTTGAATGAAACTGAAAATGTGGTTGTTCAAGATACTAATTCCTCTGCACAACAAGATGCAATGTTAATGTCTGTGATAGATGAGATGTCTATTCAAGTTGCTAAATGTAATGAGGTGAGCAAGGAGAATAAAATTATTAATGAGACATTGACTGCTGAGCTTGAAAGATATAAAGAACAAATCAAAAATTTTAAAGAAAGACAAAAATTAGCACCTAACTCTCAAACCACCCCACTACCCACCCCAACGTCCTCACAAATTTATTTAAAAGATAGAGAAAAGTATATTGATAGTCAATTGCAGGGGTAATTGTTGATAGAAATGCAAAGTTTTCTGATTTTGAAAAACAAATTCAAACGTTAAAACTGCAATTGTCTGCAACGGTTGAAAGTCATAAGACTTTATCAACAAGATATTTTCAAATACCAATCGATCTTATGGACCAAGAAAAAACAACATTCACATGTCCTTTTGGTACATACGCTTATAGAAGAATGCATTTCGGCTTATGTAATGCTCCAGCTACTTTTCAAAGGTGCATGCTTGCTATCTTTCATGACATGATCAAAGAATCAATCAAAGTATTCATGGACGATTTCTCCATCTTTGGAAGTCCTTTTGATCACTGCCTGAACAATCTTGATAAAATGCTCTAGCGTTGCAAAGATGCACATCTTGTCCTTAACTGAGAAAAATGTCACTTCATGGTAAAAGAAGGAATTATGCTTAGACACAAGGTATCCGAAGCAGGGCTCGAAGTCGACAAAGCAAATATCAAAGTAATCTCCAAACTTCCACCCCCCATTAATATCAAAGGTATTAGAAGTTTTTTAGGACATGCCGGTTTCTACCAAAGATTCATTAAAGATTTCTCAAAAATCGCCCATCCTCTCACCAAGTTTCTCGAAAAAGATACTCCATTAGAATTCAATGACGAGTGTCACAACGCATTTAAGTTATTAAAAGAAAAGCTCACATGTGCTCCTGTGACCATAAGTCCAAACTGGAATCTTCCGTTTGAACTCATGTGTGATGCAAGTGATTTCGCAGTTGGAGCAATCTTAGGTCAAAAAGATGGTAAAAACTTTCACCCAATCTACTTTGCAAGCAAAACTCTCAACACATCTCAACAGAACTATACAATCACTTAAAAAGAACTTATGGCTGTAGTCTTTGCTTTTGACAAATTCTGATCCTATCTGGTATTATTAAAGACTATCGTGCACACTGATCACTCAGCTCTTACACACCTATTCAAGAAACAAGATGCTAAACCACGCCTTATCCACTGGATACTGCTCTTACAAGAATTTGATATTGAAATTAAAGACAGAAAAGGTACAGAAAATGTTGCCGTCGATGACTTATCCCGAATTGAAAATGATGAAACAAGTGATGACAGTGAAGTCGACGACAACTTTCTTGGAGAAACTTTCATGGAAATAAACACTGAAGACGAACCATGGTTTGCAGACTTTACAAATTATTTAGTAAGTGACATCATACCTAAAGAAATGATGCACCAACAAAAGAACAAATTTTTCTCAGACCTCAAACACTAATCTGGGAGGAAACCTACCTCTTCAAAGTATGTTTTGACAGTATGATCAGAAGTTGGGTCTCAGGACCAGTTGCTTAAACCATTTTAGATCAATGTCACCACGGACCAACCGGTGGACATTATGGACCAAACACAACCACTAAAAAGTCTCAGACTTAGATTTTTACTAGCCAACCATTATTAAAAAGGCTCATACTCAAGTTCGCCTTTTTGACATATGGGGTATCAATTTCATAAGATGAAGAATATATGATCTATCTAAACACACAACAAATATGGAAGAAAACTAGAGAGAGAAAGAGATTGAGGGTTGCTTCTAGTGAGAGAAAGTAAAGAGAGAAACTTAGATTATGAATGTGAGAAAATGAAACAACCAACACCCCCTCCAAGCTATAGAGAGGGTACTTATACTCCTAGTATGGCCGACCATGGGCTTTGGCTTTCATGGTCTTTGATGAGGTGTCATTTTATACACTATTTCAGGGTTATTTAACCCCTTAAATCATGCAAATATGCCTAGATTATGTGCTTAATCGTTTGTTTTTAGGTTTTAGCACTTGGATGGCATTTGGAGGAAATACACGTGACTTGGGCTCATTTGGAGAAGAAACAGACAAGATTACGGACCTACACCAAATCCATGAAGAAGTAATGTTTACATAGGGTGGAGACGGCATCACAGGCATAAAGCGACGCCGTCATGATCTATCCAGTGACGCGTCAGAGATCTAGCGACGACGTCAGGACGTGGCCGACTTAATGAGGATCTAGAATCATCCACATAGCGACGGCATCAGGACTTCAACACGACGCCATCGTAGCGATATATGTATATATACAAAACCGATTTTAGGGTTTTAAGTGTGTAACTTTGTATAACTTTAGGGAGACGAACCCTAGTCTTTGTAGCAGCTTTAAAGGTCGTTTTAGGGCCTCAAAACCTGTTGTAACTACCTTCTATCTATGTTTTAATCAAGTAAGAGTGTTATTCATTAATCATTCAATATGTCTATGTGTTGTGTGATTGATCTATGTTCTTGCTTTATCTTTAACATGCTAGGCTAAACCCTCCTTTGTATTTGCTTATGATTGCATGAAAGTCGGATTGTAGATCCTATTATTGTTTCTTCTTGTTGATGAATGTGCGCGTTAGGCTTTAGAAAACCAGCCTTTCTCTGTATCGCTAATGACACATCTAGGGAAACACGAGTGCGTAGAAAGGATACCATCGGGTAACAGTCTTCATACTACCTTACCCCCTTATATGGTTGATCCCTCTTAAGGTATTTCACACGCATTTAATATACTCTTAGGAGCCTTGTAATAGTCTTCATACTACCTTACTTGTGCGTTGCCTTAACGGAATATTAAATAGACGACGGGTTCGTGTAATCCGTTAATGACCGAGGAAATACTTACACAAATCATCACAAGTGTGACAAGGCAACAAGATTAGGAAAAGCAATCTGATAAGTAGTGCATGATTAAGTAAATACATTTAATTATCATAAAGTTATCACCAGTAGAGTAGATATTAGTTTAGTTAATAGTTAAACAAACCAACCTCTCAAACCATTGATTTACTTGCTTTCATAAAATATAAAAACACAAAAATAATCTTCTCTCAACCCCTAGAATTTTGTTGGACCATGATCAAGCCTTCCCAACCTATTCCCCTAGAGAACGATAACAACCCCTTAGTCTTGCCTATACTACTACTACAACTGTTAGGTGCTCTGCCTAGGGAGTTGTAAAACTTCTTGTTGAAGTCCTACGACGACCGCATCAGTCTTTCCATGGGCTTTGGCTTAACTAGCTTACTAAGGTTCCAAATATTATGCTACGAGCTATCTAACAATATATTGGTAGTGACAGATACTTTTTGTATTTCAAACAATCTCCCCCAAAGAGAGGTCACTCCAATTTACAAAAACTTAATCCTAGCATACTATGCTTGTCTTCAGTCTTGTGCTTGTAGTCTTTAAACCTCAATCTTTAACTTGTGATACGTTGTAGTGATCTTTGACTTTAGGCTTCAGCTTGTTCCGTTAAGCTTGTCTTGTATGTGATCTTGAGCTTCTTGAGATCATCAGCCAAACATAATCTCTTTCATCAACTTGTGATATGTTGCCTTCTTGTGTACTTGTGACCTTTGGACCGACATGCTCATATTATACTTGATATTGAAAGCCTGTATAAACATCTTTCTAGAAGTTCTTTAACTTTAACACTTCGTCGCTTCAAGAAGGACGTGCGGTAGCAGAGTAGCAAGAATTCTTATATAACATGTTCTTGAGGCTTTCATAATGTCTTTATTATATGTCGTCGAGTATGAAATGTGGCTATGATTCTTTGTGTAGTGGAACCGGTCCTCCATGTCCATCTTTATTTGAATTGTAATAAAACAGGGGGCTTGCGATAAGGTTGGAGGGTACGAATATGCTTTGTTCTTTACATACGTGTTTGTTGGATTAACCTTCGAATAAGTGTGGATTAGACCTGTGTTCAGGTAGATTCAATTCAACAACGAATCATTAATTAATATACGTTGTAATAGGCTAGACGGGTAAACGGGCTCTTAAATGTAATCTAACCGGTCACGTGTATCGGGCGAAAGCCCAAGTAATCCCGAGCCCGGCCCGTAGAAATACCAAGGCATGAAAGCCTCTTGGTATTAAGTATAAATACCCCTCTCTAAGTATGGAGAGGGGGTTGGTTCTTGTTAATTCTCATTTGTAATTTTGCAAGTAATCTTCCATCTTTTTTCTTCTCTCTACCTTTCTCTCTCTAACTTCTCTCTACAATTCTTCCATTTTATCTCATCTTATTTTTCTTGTATCAATATGAAGTGAAAGTAATTTTAAGAAGTTTTGTGAAAAAAGGGATAAAAGATTTTGTTTTATTGTGAGAAAGAAGATGTTTCACAAGGGTTGTTTGCCCAATGTTGATTTCTTTATGTACCAGTGAAAATTGTTTTGTGAAAGCAAGAAAAAAAAGGTTCTTGATGAATTATACGAAAAAGTTGTTCTTTTTTTTTGAAATCGAATTTTTTGTTGTAAAAAAACTCTCGCCGGAAAAAATGGTGTTGCCTAGAAAATGGTCGCCGGAATCCGGGTTTGAATATGAAAAAGATGAAGATTGAAAACAAAAGGGTATTTTAGTCAAATTACTTAAAAAGTTATTCATATTGTTTAGAATTTGAATGTATACATGTTTTAGTGTACCTTTATAGAGTTCACTAGGAACTTCAGTAAATTTAGATAAGTAGATTAGTCATTTATGGCCTTTGCCCTAATATTAATTAGTTTTTCATAATTCACCAACAACTTTTGATATAATTAAGTTTTTAAAAGCTTTATTATGAAGTTCTATTTGATCTTATTTAGTGTTTTTTTTAACGACAAACTTTTATTAAAAACTTCACTCTAGCAAGACGCTAGAGGAAAATTACAAAGAAATTAAATTTGGATGTCTAATCCAAGTCTCCCAACTAAACTTACTATTACATCTAGATGAACACCAAGTAAAAGAACGAGTCACAATGTCATCGAAAATAATTGAACGTCTCGGTTGATTATCCGCAAAAATGAGTTGGTTTCTGAAATTCCAAACATGCCACCATGCAATGTAGAACACTCCCTCTAAAATACTTTTAAGCTTAGCTCCCATCCGAATCGACTTCAGCCACGATAACCATTCCGTATACGAACTAACCTGCTGCCAATCTAAGTTCCACCAACGACAAACACGTCTAGACACGAGAGAAGCAAGATCACAGCAGAAAAAAATATGCGAAACATCTTCATTTGTGAAACTACATACTGGACATGTAGTAGAATCTAAAGAAATACCTCGAAGAATGAGATTACTCTTTGTAGCCAATCTATCATGTCGAACTTTCCACGCAAACACATTCACTTTAATCGGAATACATTTGATCCAACGAGTAGCAACAGGCTCCTTTGGTAACATAAAATCATCTATCATAGAACGAACATCCTTTACCAAAAAATCGCCACTCCCATTTAGATCCCAAACCCAACGGTCTTTCGTATTCGAGAAAGTAAAAGACCTGATCAAATCATGAAGTTGCGTATATTGTTGAGATTCAACACCACCCCGTATCCTTCGACGAAGCGATTGATCAAGAGCAATGGGATGACATTTATCAGCCACCGTGCACAATTTATTGGACTCGAGGGCATAAATACGCGAAAACATCAATTTGAGAGGTTGGTCACCTATCCAAATATCTTCCCAAAAGCATGTGTTCAAACCATCACCCACACGTTTTCTACAGTGAGAAACCAAATCTGTAACACCCCTATTTTCGGGACAGCGCAACGGAACATATATAGGTGTTACTTCCTAGCACAATCTATAAAGATAAGACTCAAAGTGATGTTATAATAACATTGGTTCCCAAAATAAAAACGTTTGTAAACACATACCCATATATCGAAATATGTTAAACATTAGTACCACAAAATGTCACCCCCCATATAATATCGTGTTTCAGAAAACAACAAATTGTATCATAACATTTTAACATGGGGTATTTATAAGTTCCAACATAGACCGACGCAAGGACCATCCTCGTGAGCTCCAAGTCTTCCATCTTCTTGTATTACCTGAGATAAAACATGCTCTAAAAGTCAACGAAACGTGAGTGTATTCATTGAGTTTTCATAAACCATAACATGAAAATTAAGTTTTATTTTGTATACATCATCTTATAACATTGTGGAGCAAACAAGTTATATAAATATTTGCACGAGCTCATGACACCGCACGCGGTTGAAACATCACCACATATGTAATAAATTACCATATGAAATAAACAATTTTCTTTGCCCCCCACACGGATGAGGTATCATCGCTAATATACTCATTCTCTAATCACAAATCGTCCGTTCAAGGGTGTTCCCACAATGGATCCAGGAACCCCGGGACGGGGGATGTCAGCCCCAATAGATCTATCAAATGTATTAGCGCTCACTAATCAAGCAATTAAGCTGGTCATAAACTTAGGGGACTTTATGTGATAGAGTACTCGTGCAAATTATTATTCAGGGAACGGTTGGTCCAGCATACCAAACGATCTTGTGTTCAATTTTTAAAACAAGCATGTATCTCCCTCGCGGGTTTTCAATAAAACAGTAAAAGTAAAGGCGAGGCTATGAACTCACCAAGTAAAGAAGAAACGAGAGCAAGCGAGAAATCGAGACCACAAGAAACTCCAAGAAATTATTTGGGACCTACATAATAAGTCGCGACATAATGTTATAAAGTATTCCAATATTTATACATAGTTATACAATAACTAGTTTATAAAAATGCAAAACATGTGCGACATTGAACCGAGACTTAACCAAGGTTTTTCTATCTCTAAATTAGATGTAGGACCTGTACATATACCCAATTAAAAGTCTACTAAGTATCGCTTATCCAATCTTAACTTTTACTAAGTGGTCGCACTTTTATTCTTCTAAAACTAGACGTAAAAGTCTACTTTTCTGGTTTAGGTCAGATTCATGAGAGCATTGCTCTCAAACCATTAAGGCTATGAAAGTGAGGCTTTCACCTCTAGAAATCCCTTGGAGTCTACTTTCCAGAACATTAAGCCAATTATTCTCATTGTTTACCATTTGGGAGAAAAGTTTATTTTACTAACTGAAACTCAAAACATAAAACTTGTTTTCCAGATTTTAGTCAACTTCATGCCATTGTATCTCTTAACCTATATAAGATACAACAATGAGACTTTCACCCCCGGAAAGCCACTTAAGTCTAGTTTTCAAAACATTTGGCCAATCAATCATACCATTCACCAATCCATCGAAAATGGATTTTTACTAACCGAAGGTCAAACCAGAAAGTTGGCTGAACTTCTAATTTCTACGGTTTTGGCCATAAATCCTAATCTAAGATAGCAATGGATGCAAGGCCAAGTGCTAAAGCTTTCCTAAGATATCTAGTACTGAGTCATGCTTTAAAACCCAAACATTTAGTTCAAAAACTTGGAGATTAACACGTTTTATATTCAAAGGTCTAGATTTGACCCATGATCGTAAATTGACCATAACTCCTTCATCCGGAGGAGTTGGTTGAGCATCCAATTTATCACATGATCCCCTAAGAGTCTATCTTCCAAATATCAAATAATATCAGTAGGATCATGCCAAAATTTTTGAGAAAATGGGGCGACAACCTGCTGTCCCCAAAATCCTTGTGTTTCGCCTAATATCTAAGCTTCTAAGCCTCAATTTCGCCATCCACATATTCAAACAATAACCACATTCAATCCATTAACATAATATCCCTTCAACACCATGATCAAATCAATGTCTAACTTTCCTATGAACATGCATGACCATAAAGTTTCAATCAAAACCAATGCATGCTCAATTAAACCTTGATTAATCAAAATAACAAGAAATAAAGGATACTTACAATGAGGTTTTTACAAGATGATGATCAACAACACAAACCCTATGTGGGTTTGAGTCTATGCCGCGGCACCAAACAACCAAAGAACCAAAATCCTAACTTTTTGACTTAAATCTTGCAACAACTTCTTCAATAACACTTTTTAAGTCTTCTTAAACCCAACAATTAGATCAAACCTCAACATCTTGATTCTTGAAAAATAATTAATTTTTCTAAACTTGTTGCATGGAGATTTTTATCATTGGAGAATGATTAGGGTTTATAATAGTGTTGATTTAAGGTAAAAAGGAGTAGATTAAATGGGGTTTTGAAGATCAATTGGTGGTTTTTTGGTGGGTTGTGTCGAACAGGAAGAAAGAAAAGGGGGAAGAAGAATTTTGTCTGTGTTTTTGGTTTCACAGTTATGTGTATGTCGAGCCTTATATAAAAAAAGGTATTGGGCTTGGGTCTTGGGCCTAAATTAGCTAGTGGGTTAGTTAAGTGGATTAAAAGTATAAGGGTGTATGGTTTGGGCTTATGGCCGGTCTAAAGCAAGAGGGAGGAGTGGGTTTCGGCCCACTTCTTCCTAACTAATAATACTTATAAGTCTCGGGCCCTAAAACCTTTCCTAGTCCGACACTTTTTCCTAAAACGCAAAATTTAACTCGGTTGCACATGTAAACTTTTAAAAATAAAAATTTATATAAAATAAAATATAATTGGCATTCGAGGCCAAAATACGAAGTCGTTGATTTCTCGTTGCTCAAAAACGGTTAAATTTTTAACGCATAGCTCTTTTATTCAAATCCGACGATTTTCTCCAAAATCGACAAAATAATAAAATGAAAAATTTTCTATAATTCAGAAAATAATTATATAAGTCAAAATAAATAATGACCTTAAATTCGGGTTCTTACAGTTTTCCCTCCTTTAGGAAGCGACGTCCTGGCGCTTATCCTGCCTTGTAGCGCGTCTTCTCGCAAAGAGATGAGGATACTTGCCCCTAAAGAAGTCCTCACGTTCTCACGTAAACTCCGGCCCTTGTCGCGAGTTCCAACGAACTTTAACAATCGGAATCCGGCTCTGCTTGAGCAGTTTTACCTCTCTATCCATAATCTCTACCGGTTCCTCGAAAAAATGCAATTTGTTGTCGAGTTGAACTTCATCCAACGGAATGACCACATCATCATTTACAAAGCACCTCTTGAGATTTGAGACATGAAAAGTGTTATGAATTCCACGAAGCTTATCGGGCAATTCCAACTTGTACGCCACGGGCCCAATTCTTTCAATAACTTTGAATGGCCCAACAAATCGTGGACTTAACTTCCCACGTTTACCAAAACGTATGACACCCTTCCATGGTGACACTTTTAACATGACCTTGTCACCTACCTCAAATTCCGTCAATCTTCTTTTAAGATCAGCGTAGCTCTTTTGTCGACTCCTAGCGGTTAACAAACGGTTCTTAATTTGAACTATCTTTTCCGTGGTTTCTCGAACCAATTCTGGGCCAGTGAGTTGGCTTTCCCCAACCTCACTCCAACAAACTGGCGACCTACACTTTCGCCCATACAAAGCTTCGAACGGAGCGGCCTTAATGCTAGCATGATAACTATTGTTGTAAGAGAATTCAACTAAAGGCAAGTGTCTATCCCAACTGCTTCCAAAATCAATCACACATGCCCGAAGCATGTCTTCTAATGTTTGGATAGTCCTCTCGCTTTGCCCATCCGTTTCCGGGTGGTAAGCGGTACTTAAGTCCAATTGAGTCCCCAAGGCCTTTTGGAGAGATACCCAAAACCTCGATGTGAACAAACTGTCTCTGTCAGAAATAACCGACACGGGCACGCCATGCCTACATACAATCTCTTTCAGATACAACTGAGCAAGCTTCTCAATACTATCGGTCTTCTTCATTGGTAAAAAGTGAGCTGATTTGGTCAATCGGTCCACGATGACCCAAATCGAATCATAACCGCTTGGGGTCCTTGGAAGTCCAGACACGAAATCCATAATCACTTTTTCCCATTTCCATTTGGGAATTTCCGATTGCTGAAGCAAGCCTGATGGTTTCATGTGCTCCGCCTTAACCTTGGCACATGTTAAGCACTTGTCGATAAACGTGGAGATATCAGCCTTCATATTCGGCCACCAATACAACCTCTTCAAATCTTGATACATTTTAGTAGACCTCGGGTGAATCGAATATTTGGATTTATGTGACTCATGCATAATTAAATCTCTTAATCCTCCATAAAGCGGCAACCATATGCGCTTGTCATGATACCTTATTTTATTTGTGCGAATTTCAAAGATTTGCTTTTGCATCCTTCCAAGATTTTCCTTCTTCACATTTCCCTCCTTTAGGGATTCAACTTGAGCTCTAAGAATTTGTTGCATTAAGTCCTTATGATCCGTGAGCATCAAAGATCTCACCCTCAAGGGCTTTTCCCTTTCCTTCCTACTTAGAGCATCGGCTACCACATTAGCTTTCCCCGGGTGATAACGGATTTTACAATCACAATCGCTCAAGAGTTCTATCCATCTTCGCTGCCTCATGTTTAGTTCCTTTTGGTCCAAAATATATTGTAGGCTTTTATGATCCGTAAACACTGTGCACTTTACACCATACAAATAATGCCTCCACAGTCTAAGAGCAAAAACTACCGCACCTAATTCTAAATCATGGGTCGTATAGTTTTCCTCATGAGTCCTTAATTGTCGAGATGCATACGCGATGACCTTCTCACGCTACATCAATACAGCTCCATAACCTTTCAATGAAGCATCACAGTACACAACAAAATCTTCGGATCCTTCTGGTAATGCCAAAATAGAAGTACTACATAATTTACCCTTCAACAGCTGAAAGGCTTCCTCTTCTTCTTCGCCCTATTCGTAAGTCTTATTCTTTTGAGTTAGCTTGGTAAGTGGCTTGGCGATTAAAGAGAAACCCTCGATGAATCTCCGATAATAGCCAGCTAACCCTAAGAATTGCCTTACCTGAGTCGGAGACTTCGGAGCAGACCAACTCTTAATTACTTCAACCTTTGCTGGGTCCACGTGAACACCCTGACTATTAATCACGTGATCGAGAAATTTTACAGAATCTAACCAAAATTCACATTTCGAAAACTTCGCATACAGCTTCTCCTTCTGAAGTAATCCCAGAATAATTCTTAAGTGCTCTTTATGCTCTTCCTTGTTCTCGGAATAAATGAGGATGTCGTCGATAAACACAATTATAAATTTGTCGAGAAACGGCTTACATACCCGATTCATTAAATCCATAAATACTACGGGCGCATTTGTCAATCCAAACGGCATTACTTGAAATTCGTAGTGGCCATAACGAGTCCTGAATGCCGTGATTGGAATATCCTTTTCTCGAACACGAAGTTGGTGATAGCCGGACCGCAAATCAATCTTCGAGTACACGCTCGAGCCTTGCAGTTGGTCAAATAGATCATCGATCCTTGGGAGAGGATAACGATTCTTGATTGTCAATTTGTTTAGTTCACGATAGTCTATACACATGCGAAATGATCCATCCTTCTTCTTTACAAACAGTACCGGAGCTCCCCACGGTGATGAACTCGGTCGAATAAATCCTTTATCCGATAACTCTTGCAACTGCTTAGCCAATTCTTTCATTTCTGACGGTGCTAATCGATAAGGCGCACGCGCCACAGGAGCGGCTCCTGGAACCAATTCAATCACAAACTCCACTTGTCGGGACGGAGGGAGTCCTGGCAAGTCCTCGGGAAATACATTCGGGAATTCACAAATAACAGGCACATCCTCCAGACGTCTCTCTGCTGGTTCCTTTTCAACGACTTGAGCAACAAACAAATAACTTCCACGATCCACATACTTCTTGACTTTCATGCACGACACTACCTTCAATCGAGACACACCATCATCACCCTTCACTACCAATGTCCTCTTTTTAAGGGGTATGTGCACTTCCTTCTTCCCACATACAATGACAGCGTCATGCAAGACCAACCAATCCATTCCAATAATTACATCAAAAGTTCCCAGTTCTATGGGCATAAGGTCAATATTGAATAGGTGGTTTACTAAGTTTAAAGCACAACCTCTTAAAATAGTATTGGTACTAACCACCCTTCCATCAGCCAATTCTACTTCATAGCTATGGTCTATTTTAACGGGTTCTATATCAATCAGATGACTAAAATTAACATTCATAAAGCTTTTATTAGACCCCGAATCAAATAAGACTTTAGCGTAACGGTTATTAAGTAAGAACATACCCGTCACCACATTTGGTCCTAAGTTCTGGTCACCATCTCTTAAAGCATATGCTTGTCCACAGGCTCTACTTCCTCCTGGGTTGTTCTTTGCAAGACAATTAGCCTTAATGTGGCCTTTCTCCCCACATCCGTAGCATGTCACAATTGGCTGGGCATTTGCGTCAGTCGCTACTACCTTCGACCAACACTCTCTGGCTTTGTGACCAAATTTCCCACATTTATTGCACTTGATTGGACAGTTTCCATAATGTTGCATTCCACACTTGTTACACTTCACATTTTGCCCAGCTTCATTTGTGTTTTGATTTCCAACATTTGTCATTGCTCTAGCGTTGCCCTGCCTCTAATTGTTTTGGTTGTTTCGGTTGGTGTTTCAGTTCTGGTTTTAATTGTTGTTACAGTTGCTGTTGTAGTTACGGTTGTTGGAGTAGTTTTTGTTATTCCGGTTACCATTGTTATTTCCACCACCACTACTACTGCCTCCTTGGAAGTTCTCCCACTTCCTTTTCTTGTTATCAGCTTCTCTCTCTGCTTTTGCTTTGACTTTCTATTCCATTAAAGTGTGCGCCATCCGTACAACTTTGTTCATAGTTGTTGGTTCAGACAATGTAACTTCCCCTTTGATATTTTTAGACAATCCACGGATATAGGCCTCAACCTTCTTTTGTTCCGTGGGCACCATATCGGGACACAGTAATGCTAGTTCATTAAAACGGGTGGTATAAGAGGAGATATCTATATCCTTAACCTTTAAGTTCCATAGTTCATATTCCATCCTTTGGATCTCCTCAGGAGGACAAAATTCCTCCGTCATCATTACCTTCATTTCTGCCCATGTTTTCCTTGTCACGGCTTCCATTCCCGAAGTAGCCACTTGTGAGTTCCACCATGTCAGGGCCCGATCCTGAAAGGTGGCAGCAGCGAACACCACTTTGTTACCTTCGGTACATTTGCTCACAGTGAAAACCATCTCCGTCTTCTCAATCCATCTGATTAGACCTACTGCTCCTTCGTTTCCACGAAAGGTGATAGGGCTACACTTCATGAAATCTGCAAAAGTACATTCCCGAGCAACGGGAGCAACATTAGGTCCTCCAGCACGATTTGCTTCATTTCGAACTCTCTCTCGCTCAGCCCGGATGGCGGCTTCAACACTTTCCTGTATCATACGGTTTACGGTATCCTGTGTCAACGGGGGAGGTGGGTTTCCTCTTGAGCTTCTTTTAGGCGGCATAGTTCTGTCACAACACAAAGAAAGATCACGTGAGTTTTCATACCATGACATATCCATATCATGTACAAACAACTTGATCACCACACAAACAAATCACATAAGTTTTTATACCATGATATATCCATAACATGTACAAACAACTTAACCATAACGTAAAGAAATGAAATGAGTACTCATACAATGATATGATCATAACATGTACAAATAATCACAACATAAAAGAATTCACAACACATCAAGTAGAACGTCAAAGTAGCCATTAGTCATTCATCACAAAGATTTCAGTACATGGTTGGATTTGTTTCACAAAAATATGGTGCATGCCATTGCAACCATTAGTACGAATCCTACAAACTGACATGTCCGGTTGTTAGTGATTTCAAAACATAATAAAAGCTAAAATGATACTAAAACTACTGTGAGTCACGTGGTGATCCACGCGGCTCATAAGGCTGCGAGTCCATAGAGGTGGTATCATCATCATCATCAATGTCAGAAGTGGTAACAGCAGCAGCAGCATCTCTGGCAACAACATAGGGATCATCAGAACGCAGAGCAGGGGCAGATCGAGCAAAGGGCTCAGCAGGTGGTTTTCTGACTTGCGAACCGGAAGGCACAGGAAGACCATCTTCAGACTTTTGACGTTTTTGAAGCATTTGACACATATATTCACCGAATTCTAGATAAAAGTCCTTCCTATCATTCACCAACTACTCCTCCATAATTTTCTTATCCTTAAAAACCTTGCTCCTTTCATACTCATCGAATCGATCACTCAAACCCTTGACTAACTTCTTCACTCTAGGAAAATTTGACATCGCCTTTCTCACCGTACAATCTATCTCAACATTGTCACAACCTAGGCCAACAAAATGATGATCTTGTTCCTTAAACTTCTTTTTTATTCTTCCTTCAGTATCGATCCTTTCCATCATTAATTTTTCCATATCTCTCATCCTCCTCCAAATCGTCCCCAAATTTGGACCCATGGGACCGGTCGGAACAACCTTAGAATTTCCAGTCAAAAGATTTGCAGTAGACGAACTCTCACCGAAATGGAAATTTTGACCAAACGAAGCAATGGGAGGGATAGGCTGACCATCAGCATCAGGGATAACAGGAGAAGTAGGAGGTGTCTCTTCGTCTTCAGAAATTGGAGGTGGTGGATTATTCAAGTCGTCACCTGTATAAGGCTCAATTACTTCCGCCTCATCATCCATTTCCCAGTCATCATCATTATTTTCCTCCGGATCCTCTTCCGGGTCTTCTTCCGGATCCTCTTCCGGGTCTTCTTCCATCCAACCATTTTGATTATTAGGGATATTACCCCCAACCCAGGGGTGAAAACCATCTCCATGACCTACGGGTTGAGCCGGTGCGTTTTCGAGATTTGCAGGAGCAGGCACATTAGCAGGAGCATCGACATTAGGATCATTCGAGGGTACATTTGCCATGATTATCTGCAATCATGCAAAATAATGCATAAGGTCACTATATCGTAAAATCAACTTACATAAAATATACATGAATAAATATTCATCCAAAATAATTCCAATAACCCATGAACAATGTTCATTTAATCTTTATACATAAACAAATCTCTTTTGTTTAACATAATAATCCATATGTATTATATCATCATATATACATATTATAGTATTTACTTCATAGTACGATCACACATAATTCATAAAGAACGACTCAAAAGAGACGTTATAATAACATTGGTCCCAAAATAACATGTTTGAACAATATCCCAAGGAGTCTTAGCGTGCATAACCCAAAAAAATATAGTTATAGTTTAGGTTTTTGAAAAGTTGACCTAGTTCTCTATAACTTATGGCTCTTGATACCAATCTGTAACACCCGCATTTTTGGGACAACGCAGCGGAACATATATGGGTGTTACTTCCTAGCACAATCACACATAATTCATAAAGAACGACTCAAAAGAGACGTTATAATAACATTGGTCCCAAAATAACAAGTTTGAGCAATATCCCATATTCGGCATATGGTTAAACCGTAATACCATAAAAGTCGCCCATCATAAGATCAAATTCACAAAATACCAAATTGTATCATAAACATTTCAACATGGGGATATTTAAAAGTTCAAACAAAAACCACGCAAGACCATCTTCGTAAGCTCCAAGTCATCCATCATCCTTGATTTCCTGAGATAAAACATGCTAAAAAGTCAACGAAACATTGAGTGAATTCATAGAGTTTTCATAAACCATAATATGAGCACAAGTTTATTTAATAACATCCATCTTATAAACGTTGTGGATCAAACAAGTTATATAAATATTTGCACCGAGCACATGACACCTCAAGCATTAACATCAACCGACATATGTAATAAAATTACCCATATGAATAACAATTACTTTGCCCCCACACGAGGTATCATCGCTAATATACCTCATTTCTCTAATCACAAATCGTCCGTTCAAGGGTTCCCCACAATGGATCCAGACCCCGGACGGGGGATGTCAGCCCCAATAGATCTATCAAATGTATTAGCGCTCACTAATCCAAGCAATTAAAGCGTTCATGAATTAGGGACTTTGATGCGATAGTACACGTGCAAGAAAAAAATAAATATAATTCAGACGGTCAGCATACCAAACAATCTTTGTGTTCAAGATTTAAAAACAGCTATTATCTCCTCGCATGTTTTCAATAAAACAGTAAAAGTAAAGGCGAGGCTTATGAAACCCTCCCCCCACCCAAAAAGTTTTTAAAGAAGAAACAGAGAAAGGAGAAATCAAGACCACGAGAAACGCCAGTAATTAATCGGGAACCTACATAATAAGTCGCGACATAGTGTTATAAAGTATTCCAATACTTTTACATAGTATATATATAACTTGTTTATAAAAATGCAAGACATGTGCAACATTGAACCGAGATTTAACCAAGGTGTTTTTATCTCTAAATTAGATGTAGACTGTACATAGCTCAATAAGAAATCTACTAAGGTATCGCTTATCAAACCAACTTTTACAGATGGTCGCACTTTTACTTTTCTAAAACTAGGCGTAAAAGTCCATTTTCTGGTTTGGGTCAGATTCATGAGAGCATTTCTCTCAAACCATTAAGGCTATGAAAGTGAGGCTTTCACCTCTGGAAAGCCCTTGGAGTCTACTTTCCAGAACATTAAGCCAATCATTCCAATTGTTTACCATTTAAGAGAAAGGTTCATTTTACTAACTGAAACTCAAAACAGAAAACTTGTTTTCCAGATTTTAGTCAACTTTATGCCATTGTATCTCTTAATCTATAAAAGGTACAACAATGAGGCTTTCACCCCTGGAAAGCCCCTTTAGTCTAGTTTTCAAAACATTTGGCCAATCAATCATACCATTCACCAATCCATGGGAAATGGATTTTTACTAACCGAAGGTCAAACCAGAAAGTTGGCTGAACTTCTTATTCCTACGGTTTTGGCCATAAATCCTAATCTAGGATAGCAATGGGTGCAAGGCCAAGTGCTGGAGTCTTTCTTATATGTCTAGTACTGAGTCATGCATTAAAACCCAAACTTTTAGTTCAAAAATTTGGAGATTAACACGTTTTATATTCAAAGGTCCAGATTTGACCCATGATCGTAAATTGACCATAACTCCTTCATCCGGAGGAGTTGGTTGAGCATCCAATTTACCACATGATCCCCTAAGTGTCTATTTTCCAAATATCAAATAATCTCAGTAGGCACAAGCCAAAAATTTTGAGGAAATGGGGCGACAACCTGCTGTCCCCAAAACAGTCCCCAAAATCCTTGTGTTTCGCCTAATGTCTAAGCTTCTAAGCCTCAATTTCGCCATCCACATACTCAAACAATAATCACATTCAACCTATTACCATAATATCCCTTCAATACCATGATCAAATCAATGTCTAACTTTCCTATGAACATGCATGACCATAAAGTTTCAATCAAAACCAATGCATGCTCAATTAAACCTTAATTAATCAAAATAACTAGAAATAAAGGATACTTACAATGAGGTTTTTGCTAGATGATGGTCAACAACACAAACCCTATGTGGGTTTGAGCCTATGCCGCGGCACCACACAACCAAGAAACCAAAATCCTAATTTTTTGACTTAAATCTTGCAACAACTTCTTCAATAACACTTTTTAAGTCATCTTGTACCCAACAATTAGATCAAACCTCAACATCTTGATTCTTGAAAAATAATTGATTTTTCTAAACTTGTTGCATGGAGATTTTTATCATTGGAGAATGATTAGGGTTTATAGTGGTGTTGATTTAAGATGAAAAGGAGTAGATTTAATGGGGTTTTGAAGATCAATTGAGGGTTTTGGTGGGTTGTGCGTCGAACCAGGAAGAAGGAGAGGGAAAGAAGAATTTTTTTTCTGTGTTTTTGGTTTCACAGTGTATGTATGTGTCGAGTTATATAAAAGAAAGGGGTATTGGACATGGGGCTTGGGCCTAATTTAGCTAGTGGGTCAAATTAAGTGGATTAAAAGTATGAGGGTGTTTGGTTTGGGGCTTATGACGGTCTAAGCAAAAAGGGAGGAGGGTTCCGGCCCACTCTTCCTAACTAAAAATACTTATAAAGTCTCGCAGGGCCCAACTTTTCTAGTCCGACACTTTTTCCCTAAACTCAAAATCTAACTCGGTTGCACATGTAACTTTTAAAATAAAATTTTTATATAAATTAAAATATAATTGGCGTTTGAGGCCAAAATACGAAGTCGTTGATTTCTCGTTGCTCAAAAACGGTTAAATTTTTAACGCATAGCATTTTTATTCAAATCCGACGATTTTCTCCAAAATCGACAAAATAATAAAATGAAAAATTTTCTATAATTCAGAAAATAATTATATAAGTCAAAAGAAATAATGACCTTAAATTCGGGTTCTTACACTATAATTGGTATGGATTGGTTGGTAAAGTACCAAGCAATCATTGTGTGTGCCGAGAAGATCGTTCGTATCCCCTGGGGAAATGAAACTCTAATCGTTCACGGTGACAGAAGCAACCTGCAAAACGAGGCTCGTCTGCACATTATCTCGTACACCAAGACACAAGAATACATGCTAAAAAGATGTCCAGTCTTTTTGGCAAACGTTACTACAAAGGAGACGAAAGACAAGTCAAAGGAGAATCGACTTGCGGACGTACCGATAGTCCGGGATTTTCCTGAGGTATTCCCTGAGGACTTGCCGGGTCTTCCTTCGACTCGACAAGTGGAATTTCAAATCGATTTGATACCTAGTGCTGCACCCGTAGCTCGGGCGCCTTATCGATTGGCACCTTCTGAAATGTAAGAGTTGTCAGAGCAACTGAAAGAACTATCTGACAAGGGCTTTATAAGACCCAGTTCCTCACCTTGGGGAGCTTTGGTCCTGTTTTTCAAAAAGAAGGATGGATCGTTTCGAATGTGCATCGATTATCGAGAACTGAACAAGCTGACAGTAAAGAATCGTTATCCCCTCCCAAAGATCGATGATTTGTTTGATCAACTACAAGGATCCAGTGTTTATTCTAAGATAGACATACAATCAGGTTATCACCAGCTTCGGGTACGAGAGGAGGATTTTCCGAAAATGGCGTTCAAAACTCGGTATGGTCATTACGAGTTCCAAGTTATGCCATTTGGCTTGACGAACGCACCAGCGGTATTTATGGATCTCATGAACCACGTGTGCAAGCCATTTTTGGATAAATTTGTAATTGTCTTTATTGATGATATCATTATCTACTCCAAGAACAAGAAGGAGCATGAAGAACATCTTAAGGCAGTTCTGGAATTGCTTAAGAAAGAGAAGTTGTATGCTAAGTTCTCTAAATGTGAATTTTGGATTCCTAAGGTATAATTTCTCGGCCACGTGATTGATAGTCAAGGCATTTACGTGGACCCCGCCAAAATCGAATCCATAAAGGACTGGGAATATCCTAAGACGCCAACGGAGATTCGCCAATTCTTAGGTCTCGCTGGGTATTACCGAAGATTCATTGAAGGATTTTCAAAGATTGCCAAGTCGATGACCAAGCTTACTCAGAAAGGAGTTAAGTTCGATTGAGGTGACAAAATAGAAGCCACTTCCAATATTAAAGCAAAAGTTGTGGTAAGTGCGCCAATTCTGGCTTTACCTGAGGGAAGCGAAGATTTTGTAGTCTATTGCGATGCGTCGCATAAGGGATTGGGTGTTGTATTAATGCAAAGAGAGAAAGTAATTTCTTATGCATCACGCCAATTAAAAATTCATGAGAAGAACTATACAACTCATGATTTGGAACTTGGATCGGTAGTGTTTTCTCTAAAACTCTGGAGACACTATTTGTACGGAACCAAGTGTACGGTGTTCACGGATCACAAAAGTCTACAACACATTCTTAATCAAAAGGAGCTGAATATGAGGCAGCGTCGTTGGTTAGAACTGCTCAGTGATTACGACTGTGAGATCCGTTATCACCCGGGGAAAGCAAATGTTGTTGCTGATGCCTTGAGCACGAAGGAGCGGAGTAAACCATTAAGAGTTTGAGCCTTAGTGATGACCATTGGCTTGGATCTTCCTAAACAAATCCAGAATGCTCAGACTAAAGCACGAAAACTAGAGAACATCAAGAACGAAGATGTTGGAGGCATGTTGGTTGAAAACTCAAAGGATCCGAAGAAATTTAGAACGAAAAAGTTGAAACCTCATGTGGATGGAACTCTATGCTTCAATGGCAGGAGTTGGTTACCATGTTATGGCGATTTGAGGACTGTGATCATGCACGAGTCCCACAAGTCAAAATATTCTATCCATCCGGGTTCTGATAAGATGTATCAAGACATGAAGAAGCTATATTGGTGCCCCAATATGAATGCCGACATAGCCACCTATGTTAGCAAATGTCTGACATGTGCTAAAGTTAAGGCCGAACACTAAAGGTCATCAGGATTGTTGGTACAACCCGATATACCTCAATGGAAGTGGGACAATATCACTATGGATTTTGTCACGAAGTTTCCTAAGTCGTCACAGGGTTACGACACTATTTGGGTGATTGTCGACCGACTTACTAAGTCTGCAATCTTTGTACCTATGAGGGAAACTGTCACACCCCGCCAAGGCGGAAACGCGAGGCATAAAGAAGAATGGATATCATCACAACACATGGTGTCTATATAGAGAATACTAAAATGAAAACTAAAGTAAAGCAAAGACACAAACTTCAGAATGCTTTGGGTACTAGTCTGGATATGAGTAATGCGTACCATCCACAAACAGACGGGCAAAGCGAGAGGACTATTCAAACTCTCAAGGATATGTTGCGTGCTTATGCAATCGACTTTGGAAAAGGTTGGGTTAACCATTTTCCGGTATTCGAGTTCTCATACAACAATAGCTATCACGCTAGCATCAAGGCTGCACCATTTGAAGCACTTTATGGTCGAAAGTGTCGTTCACCCGTTTGTTGGGGCGAGGTTGGAGAAGTTCAACTTACTGGTCCAGAAATAGTGCAAGAAACAACTGAGAAGATCGTTCAAATCAAGTAGAGAATGCAAGCTGCTCGTGATCGACAAAAGAGTTACATGGATCTAAAGTGTAAACCGATGGAATTTCAGGTTGAGGATAAAGTTATGCTTAAAGTTTTGCCTTAGAAAGGGGTCGTACATTTTGGCAAATGGGGGAAGTTGAACCCTAGGTACGTTGGACCATTCAAGGTGTTGGAAAAGGTTGGATCCGTTGCATACAAGCTTGAGCTTCCGCAAGAGCTGAGCAGGGTACACAATACGTTCCATGTATCCAACTTGAAAAAGTGCTATGCCGACGAACCATTAGCCGTTCCGTTGGATGGACTTCACTTTGATGACAAGCTTCAATTTGTCGAGGAGCCGGTAGAAATCATGGACCGTGAAGTTAAACGGTTGAAGCGAAGCCGCATTCCAATAATCAAGGTTCGATGGAACTCCAGGAGAGGTCCTGAGTTCACATGGGAACGCGAAGATCAATTCAGGAAGAAATATCCACACCTCTTCACAAAGACCGCACCGTCGTCAAGTGCCGCGTCTTAAGCCTTGAGGACAAGGCTCACTTAACGGGGGGAGACTATAACACCCCGTGTTTTAGGGTCATTTACGACGTCAATAAATTCACTATGTATTTTTAGTATTGTACGCGTTTGCTTTTAAATCGTAATCGTTAAGTTAAATCGCGTAAGCTAAAAATTATCGTTCAATGTAAACGGGCATCAAACAATTAAATGTTTACATCAAGCAAGTGTTAAGTAATTATTTTGAGGATAATTATTAACTTTGTTCATTTTATTTTTATTGGTTGCGTAAAGTGTTTACGTTTCGCGATAAAATACGTTTAGGCATACCCGGAACCACCAAAACTTTTCTACGCTTCAACAAATACCCACGATTATACCCAATACTCAAAAATTACAAAAATATATCATACATATACATACAAAACCGGATATGGGTGGATAGATACAAAGAAATATCTACAAAACACACTTCCTTAGTTTCATGAGATGTTCTCAACTATTAGGGAACCAAGACTTCTTTTTCCTTACTTGCTCTAATAGTGAATTGGACCAAGACCAAAAAGACTTCATGTTCACTCTTTGACTAGCTCATATCATACATATAGGATCCATTCTAGTAGAAGTAAACACACAAGTCATTTCACTTAATAAAGTTATGAGTTAAAAGTTTGTTAAGGACTTGTTACCATGGACTCTTGGACATATGATGGACTAATGAACATTATAATATATAAGACATATGAGATATAAGGTTATAGAGGACTTGTGGTAATTTACTAAGTTGAAAAGTACATAAAACAAGTTATATAAATAAGTATACATATTGATTTCAAAGGGGCTGTTTTGGTTCGTGTTTTGTAACAGCCATATTATGTTTTATAAAGATAGTACACCTTATGACGATTCCAAATATGTAAAGAACTCGGAAAAACCGCCTTATAACAAAAAAGATACGGCAAATATACGTTTTACGTTAATACCGGGTTTATAAAATAAATTTTATAAAAACAAGTTATCAAATACTTCTGATATAAAAGGTTTATTATTTTTAACAGGTTGTACATATTTTTGGGATTCCAAAACAATAAGAATCGTAATTTTTCAATCAATAACGAAGGAGTTATGAATTTCGCGAGTTTACGATAATTAATACTTTTATAAAAATAATTTTATAAAAAGTTACTGTTCATCAGAGACATTTATTTTTGGAAAACATCATAAATAAGTAGAACTTTTAATTACGAGAACGTACTCGAAAGAATCGCTAAAAACGGAGCTATAACGAATAAGATACGCCATTTACGGGTTTTACGATAACTAAAACTATAAAAATAACTTTATAACTGGTGTGAACAGTAAAAAGTACTGTTCACCAGAGGACATGAAATACAAAAATGTCATAATTTGATACGTCGTCTTAATACGAAAGCGTGGACATAAGAAACGTAAGAAACGGGCTTAAAACGAAGAAATTGCGTCGTTTTTACTATCGAACTATTTATAAACGTTTTAACTTTATTAACATGATTTCACTAAAACGATTAGATGGTGATTGAGCTATATAGAATTGTATATGGTAGTAGTTACTCAAAGTGATTAGTACTTATACGACCTATATTGGATTAGGTTGCATTCGATCATTACCGTGACGCATTTTCTGTGATATACTTGATATACGCTCACTCAAGGTGAGTTCATAGCCCCACGTTTTACATGATTTTGTTTTACAAGTTTTTGGGGTGAGAAACATTCATTGTTTTACAATTGGACACAAGTGGATACTTTTACTTTATGATTACGTGTTGCCTAAGTAGCGATAACCCTAGTTGAGCCCATTATCATGAACTGTCAATTACTGGATTATGAGCGCGAATGTTATGAATAGATCTATTGGGATTGACATCCCCGTTCGGGTGATTAGCTATCACTGGACAAACGAACGTATACCATGTCGAACATAGGATGTTGCGGGTTAGAACATCAACATGGGCAATGTAGGCAATTTATATTGTATTCACTTATGTCGAGCTTCAGTGTCATGAGCTTAGGGCAACGTAATTACATTTATATGATGTCTGCATCTGTTGCATTATCATACACTTGGGAAATCTTGTGGTCCTACAATATACAATTTATCAAACCTATGAATTCACCAACATTATTGTTGACATTTTAAAGCAATGTTTTTCAGGAGGTCAATAAGCACGAGGTGCAAGGGATACATTGGTGGTTTTGATTTGGATATCATGCATTAAATATTTTGTCGCATTACATTTTGTATATCTGTTATGGGCTAGAAATCTTTGTATTTTGAACAAGTGAAGCTTCGGGCTTATGTAACAAATACTTTGTTAAATCCAATTTATCAGTTTTAAACGACCTTTTGCTCGTTCTATATATATCTTGTGTTATTGATCAATGAAGTAACACGCCCCGGATCCTTATTCCACTGCGACCCAATTTGGGGGTGTTATAACGTCGCAGGCATAAAGCGATGCCGTCGTGATCTATATAGTGACAGTGTCAGGAATTTCGCGATGACGTAAGGACGTGGCTGACTTAAAGAGGACATAGAATCATCTATGTGGCGATGGCGTCAGGATTACAAAGAGACGCCGTCGCGTCGACATCTCTATAAATATAAATCCATTTTTGGGTTTTATGTGTGTAACTTTGGGATAACTTTGTATAAACCTAGGGAGATAAACCCTAGTCGTTTTAGGAGCTTTATAGGTCATTTTTAGGGCCTCAAAACCCTATTGTACTACCTTGAATTCATGTTTTAATCAAGTAAGGTTATTTATCATTAATCATTCAATATGTCTATGTGTTGTTTGATTGATTTATCTTCTTTCTTTCTTTATAGCATGCGAGGCTAAACTCTCCTTTGTATTTATCTATAATTACAATAAGAACATTATAGCTTGAGTATATCCCTTTTTATGTTATTCATGAATGGTGGCGCGTAGGCTTTAAAAAACCAGCTTTCTGTCTGATCGCTATTGATATGGTCTAGGAAACGCGAGTAGTGTAGAAAGATAACATGGGAACAATCTTCATGCAACATTACCCACTATATGGTTAATCCCTGTTAAGTTATTTCACATGAATTTAATATACTCTTAGGGGCCTTATGATAGTCTTCATACTACCTACTTGTTGCTTGCCTACGGAATATTAAATAGACGGCGGGTTCGTGTAATCCGTTCATGACCTAGGAAATACTTACACAGATCATCACAAGTGTGACAAGGCAACGGATCTAGGAGAAGCAATCTGAGGAGTAGTGCATGATTAGGTAAATACATTGCTTATCATAAAGTTATCACCAGTAGATTAGATATTAATTATTTAGTTATTATTAAACCAACCAACGCCTCAAACCATAGCTTTACTCTGCTTTCATATAATATAAAAACACAAAAAATAATACCTCTCAACCTCTAGAATTCTTTTATAACAGTTATCAAGCCCCCCGAAACCCTATTCCCCTAGAGAACGATAACAACCCCCGAGTCTTGCCTATACTACACTGCAACGATTAGGTGTACTGCCTAAGGGATTGTAAAACTTCCTGTGAAGTCTTAACAACCCTCACATCAAGTTTTTGGCGCCGCTGCGTGGGGAATAGTTAGGTTTTGATCATAGTTTAACTTAGTTCTACTCACTTTAATCCTTTCAAGTGAGAATTTAATTACGTATATTAGCTTTCTTGTAGTCTATCTTTTCTTTGTGTTAATTGTTTCATAATCTATTCTTGTCAACCACCATGGGAGACGCGAATCATATCTGTACCCTTATAGCTTACTCCAAACCTAGCCACGAGGGCTACAGGAATACCATTGAGCTCCCCATAGGGAACAATGTGATACCTCTTCAATCTGACACCATCCGGTTGGTGCAAAATGGGTACTCATTCTACAGACTTCAGTCCGAGGATCCCAACTAACACTTTAAGGATTTCTTAAAACTTGTGGACTCACTTGACCTTGATGTGAAAACAGGGAAAGAACGCGCCTGCGTTTATTTCAATTTTCCCTTCGCGATCAAGCTAGAAACTGGCTTGAACGTCTTCCAGTAGGATCTATCACCACATGGGAGGATCTTACTACTCGTTTCCTTGCTCAATTCTTTCCATCGAGAAGGACTGCAAAACTCTGCAATGATATCCTGATGTTCCAAAAACATCAAGGAGAATCTCTATCTGAAGCATGGACTCTTTGGACTTACTACAAAAAGTCCCTCATCATGGCATCGACTTTTGGATCCAAGTAAAAATCTTTTATGACCATGTCAATCACGTCACAAGACGAACCATTGACCAATCGACCAATGGAAAGCTTCATGACAGAAACGCTAAAGAATCCTATGCATTATTAGAGGACCTCGCCTTCTATAACAACAAAAGTTGGAACGGCCCAAGGGATTTCGCTAAGCCGGTCAAGGCAATCTCTTTACCTCAAGATGTCCCGAGTACATCCGACCGCCGCCTCATCGAGCTCAAGAATCAAGTTCAATGCTTGATGGAAGCTCATCTTGCTCCGACGCAACCTACTCAAGTGAACAAAATCACTACCTCATGTGAGATCTGCAGTGGTCCCCACGACACTCAGTATTGCATGGAAGATCCCGAACAAGCCTTTGTTGAATATGCATCCTCACGTACCGACGAAGCGGGAGGTAAGTGGTACACTTTTAAGCCCGAGCAAAACAATCTTGGTGACACCTATAATCCGTCATGGAAAAGTCACCCAAACTTTAGGTGGAGACAACCCTAAAATTCCCAAAATAATTTTTCAAACCCACCTAACCAGTTCTAACCCAACAGTTCGATCTCGAACTGTCCCTTCAACAACAATCCTCAAAGTTTTAACAAGCAATCAAATCTAGAAGGATTGGTATCTAACTTTATGGCATCTTAAGACGCTAGATTGTCCAAGTTTGAAGCCGATTTCAAACAGCAACAAAGCGAGATGACCAATAAAATTGACACAGTATTGAAGGCCATCACCGATCGAATAGCGGGAGCACTCCCTAGCGACACGGTTAAGAACCCGAAACTGAAGTTAACACCATAACTTCCATTTTGTCTGCTCGTTCTTACCCAACTGAAGACCCACAATGCTCAACCCATATCCATGGTTCGATCAACTCTATCACAATCCATCCCAAGCAACAAAGCGACTCCCATGATGACGAGCCAGCGGAGAGTGAGGAAGAAGAGAAGGATAGCCCGGAAAAAACCAATACCAACCCTTCTGCATCACCTGATCCATCTGTTTCGTTCATCACTGAGAAAGTCCGCAAACTAAATTCATTTTTTGAATCACTCGGCTTGGCCCCCTAATTATCTGGCATAGAATTTGTTTGCACCAAAGGGGATGATGGTGACGTGATGTTTATTGAGATAGTTAAGAAGAATGATGATTCCCGCAAGGAGGGGCTCGAAGTAGGAGGATTGGAGGTGGAATATTTTGACATATTCCCAACTCGAAGCAAGCTTGCATATCACAAATATCTCATGTGTGGCCCCATCCCCTCGATATTCCTAAGAAACCCTATCATTACGGAAGAATGTCCATCAAACCTTAAAATACCATGCAACATTGGACATGTGCATGTGGAGAAAGCCTACATCGATCTTAACTCCCCTCTAAATATCATGACCCGATAGATGTATAATTGGATCATGAGAAGAAAACTCGACCCTAGGGAAAATTCGAATAGAGGAGTTAGCAATTTCACGAGAAGGATTAAGGGAATGCATGTTTTTGTAGGGAATTTCACTTATGTCACGGAATTCATGATTGTTGAAGATATCAGCTCAATCATTGACCCTAGGCTCTCACAAGTAGTGCTAGGAAAACCTTTCATTGAAATATCCAACATGACTCATGACCCACTCGAAGGAGTAGTAAGTCTAACAAAATGAACCGATGAAGTTGCCTATAAAATGCCCAAAAAGATTGAACAATACAATTCATTATCAGACTTAGAAAAAGAGCACACGAAATCGGTCTACCTTAGTAACGAGGAGGACAAGAGAAAAGGAGTGGAGTACGTAATGAGCAAAATATTAGAATTTTACAAAGAATGCCTAGAGCTTGGACCCGAATACGTGACTGGAATGGATGATGAAGGAGAGGTCACGTAAGAACGTGTGACTTCGAGTCTAGCTACAAGACTCATAAATAAAGAAAAGTGCTTCTTGGAAGGCAACCCAACGTTTATTTTTCCCGCACTTAGGAGTGTCGTGTGTTTTAATTTTTTATTGTTTATTTTATTATGTTTGAATGAATTTTGTAATCATGCTTTATTTGTTTATAACTTCGTCTTATTTGCAATAAAAGGTATTTTGCAACAAAATAAGTGTAGGGGAATATATCCGGTTTTTAAGAACCAAATTCAAACATTTAAAATAAGTTGTTTAGATTAATTCGCGTTTGTTTCGAGTCATATGATTGTAATGAGTAATCTACTATGGTTTAGCTATATGAGGGATTAGAAGTAACGTACAAGTTGGAAACAAGCATATCATTCATTATCTTTTTGTATTCTTGTTTTTATTTCCAGCTTCGTTTAGTAGTCATAAGAGTGGCATGTCACTCTTGTGTTAGTTGTTGCACAACGTTTTTGTGTGCATTGTTTTTGCCCATGTAACGGGCTGAGATGTTAGGACGTCACCTACATCCGTTGTACTTCAATGCTTTTTTGGTGTAATATATTTTACCGGGGTATGAATTCCCTTTTACCAAAAAAATGTCATGGTTATGATTTTATGAAATCTAACGGGTATTATATTCTCTTATGATTTGAAGAAAATGGCACCAAAGAGAAGGACCATGAGGTTAAACCCAGAAACAATACCGGCCGCAACAGCCGCCACCACTACCACTGTCACTAATGCCCAACTTCAGGGCAATGATTGACCAAGGCGTTACTGCCATTTTGGCAGCACGTGATGCAAACACGAATGGCGTCGACAGCCACAATTCAGGAACATGTGCTAGGATAAATGAGCGAGCCACTCATGAGTGCACTTACCCAGACTTCATGAAGTGCCAACCTCTAAATTTCAAAGGCACATAAGGAGTTGTCGAATTGAATCAATGGATTGAGAAAATGGAAACTGTGTTCCGCATAAGCAACTGTTTTGTGGAAAACCAAATCAAGTTTTAACTTGTACTTTCTGGGGATAATGCTCTACGTGGTGAACTTCTTCGTTAGGACTTGTTGGTAATGACATTGCTTATGCAATGACCTGGAACTGACTAAAGAAATAAAATGACTGACAAGTATTGCGCCAAGGACCGAGATAAGAACTAGAGTCGAATCGTCGGTGGGAATTGAAGTGTAAAGTACCGACGTGTTAGGGTACAAACCAAGTTTTTAAGAAACTGGCACTGTTGGTGTGGTAGATTTTTCCTGAAGAATTCTGGGACAGATTAAAAAATACGTCGGTGGCTTACCCGACATGATTTTATGCATATGTAAGTTCTATGTAGTTAATCACCATTTAGGACACTTTTAAACATGTAAAATGGATTTTACTTATGATCATTGTTTTATACACTTTTACATATGTTATATGGTTGTTATTATCATGTTATAATGGAAGTATAAAGGTTGTACACTTGTAGTTTATGTATAAAAGTACATATAGAAATAGTATTTTCAAAAGTTCACTTAATGAGTTTATGATCAAAAATGAAGTAAGGACTTGTGACCATGGACATTTTTTTTGGACAATGATGGACTTAAGGACCCTAAGAATGTAATACATGTGATAATGAGTGTTGTAATGGATTTGTAACAAGGTGGTTAAGCTTAAAAGTACAAAATCAAGTTTAAAACATGTTTTTAACACAAACTTCAAAACTTTCTGTTTTAGTTCAAAAATAAAGGTATATATTTTATATTTTTATAACATACTACATGTCATGAGGATTCCAAAAAGCTAAGAAACATAAAAAAAACAGATTAATAACGAAAAAGATACGTAGTTTACAAGTTACACGTTAATTAAACGCGTTATAAAAGAGATTTTATAAAAACAAGTTATAAAATACTTCTAATATAAGAGGTTTATTATTTTTCTCAGATCTCAAATACTTTTTTAGGATTCAAAATGATAAGAAATCGTAAGTTTTTCAATCGGGATAAGACGATATGACGTTATGAATTACGGAGTTTTATACCCTTAAAATGTATAAAAAAATTTATAAAAAGTTACTGTTCTTCAGGAACCATTTATTTTTGGAAAACATCAAAAAGTAAATAGAAATTTCAATTACAAAGACGTTGCTCGAAAGAATCGCTAAAAAAACGAAGCTATAACGAATAAAATACGACATTTACGGGTTTTACGACAAATAAAACTATAAAAATAACTTTCATAATGGTTTTTGGATGAAACAGTAAACAGTACTGTTTCCTCCAGAGGAAATGGAATACAAAAATGTCATAAATTGATACGTGTTTAATAAGAAAGCCAGCTGATTTATGGAACGTAAAAACGGCTTAAAAACGAAGAAATACGTCGTTTTTACTATGAAACTATTTATAAACGTTTTAACTTTATTAACATGATTTCACTAAAACGATTGGATGTTGATTGAGCTATCTAGAATTGTATATGGTAGTAGTTACTCAAAGTGATTAATACTTACACGACCTATATTGGATTAGGTTGCATTCGATCATTACCGTGATGCATTTTATGTGTATATGTGATTATCCTTCACTCGGGAGAGTTCATAGGAACTTGTTTTACATGATTTTTGATTTACAAGTTTTTGGGGTGAGAAACATTCTTTGTTTTGCCAATTGGACACAAGTGTGATACTTTTCTTTATGATTCGGGTGCCGTAGTAGCGATAACCTGTGGCCAATATCTGAACTGTAAAGTACTGGATTGTGAGCAGCGAATGTTATGAATAGATCTATTTGGGATTTTACATACCTGTTCGGGGTGATTAGCCATCACTAGAAAAACGAACGCATACCCATGTCTGCCATAGGATGTTGCGGGTTTAGAACATCACATGGGCAATGTAAGGCAATTTATATTTATATTCACTTATGTCGAGCTTCATTGTCATGAAGGCATTATAGGGCCAACGTAATTTTACATTTAAATGATGTCTGCATTATGTTGCAATTATCATAACTATTGGGAAATTTGTGGCTCCGACAATTTACGTTTATCAAACCTATGAAATCACCAACATTATTGTTGACGTTTTAAAGCAATGTTTTTCAGGAGGTCAATAGGCACGAGGTGCAAGGATACATTGGTGGTTTTGATTTTCGGATAATCATGATTAAAGTTTTTGTGCATTACATTTTGTATATTGTTATGGGCTAGAAATCTTTGTATTTTGAACAATGTAAAGCTTGGGTCCTTATGTAACAATACTATGTCAAATCCCAATGTATCAGTTTTTTAAACGAATTTTTGGTCGTTCTATTTATATCTTGTGGTATTGATAATTGAAGTACAGGCCAGGACCATTATTCGCTACGACACTATTTGTGTGAAGGTGTTCGTTGATTTCAAGTAGGTATTGCGTTGTGCGTCGTTACTTTTTGTTTATGTATTGCGGTGTTGTTCCGCTGTTAGTATTGTGTTCGGTTAGGGTAAGGGGGATTTGGGCTGAGGAGTACTGTCGGTGCTTTAGATTATATGTTTGTTATTTGTGTTTTGGTTTATGTCGGTATGTTGATTTTGAGGAGTATGGGTTCGGATTGTTTAGAACTGTTGCTGGAGTTGTTGGATGTTGTTTTGCGCTGTCTGGGTGGTATGTGTTTTGGTTTAGTGTCGTGAACGTTGTTTGACGGTTGGTCTCACCATGGTTTGTATGTAGGAGGGGGGGTTTGTTGTGTTGGGGGGTGGGTGACTAGGGGCCATAGTTTTTCACAACCCCCACGCACCCCCGAGTTTGTCTGATTGGTTTACAAGATAGCCATGGTTTTTTGTGGTGAATCCATGGTCAAATGGTTTTTTTGCGCCGCGACCCTATAACCAGTTGTACAAACTAGTTGACATGCATAATATTGGGCATTGGCATCGGGGTCTGTGTCTTCCTTAGCACTACTTAGTTGCCATTTAGTGTTTAATTAGAATAGATGGCTTTCATGATTGATTTTCATGTTATATGACTATAAATGTATATTAATATGGAGATCTATTATTAAAATACTAATATAAGCTTTTTTGGATTTTCAGATACACAGTCATGTCAGATTCTCCCCGAGGAGGATTCCAAATTACATAAAATGTGTGTTTCCCATTCATGTTGGAGGAGTTATCGATTATTGGATCCCCAGGGGTCTTGTTGGACTGAGCACGAGGGGACTGCCTTGGATGCTAATGTACCTTATGTGCAGGTTTCTTTTCCAAAAGGCCCCCCACCCCATCACCAGACTACATACCTTGGCCCCGAGGGGGGAGCCCCACAACCCCGTTTCCACCTAGACTTTGTTCCATGAGCTTTGTTTATCTCCGATAGATCTATGTCATTCCTGCATGATGGAACAAATGAGACTACTCCATAAGTAATCTGAGGAGAAGCCACTACTGTTGTCTGATCGTCCTACTGCTGAATTCTACCAGGCTTATAAATTCCCTTGTAATGTCTGATCAACTGAGTGTAGGGATCACGCGAATGAGGAGATGACTTGATCAAGGAACCCTGAGGAGTGACGATCTACTGACATTTTTTATTCAGCTGACGGACGAGATGATTTGCATTGGCGAATGATTAGGATATGTTGTAGCTCATTTGTATTTGATGATGTACTGGTTATATTGAGTAGATCGATTGGTTGTTAATGAAGGCTGATGCATGATGGAGGAGGATGAGACAATTCCCTTAAGAGTCACTCTACTGACTTGATAGTTTGTTGCACTTTACACAGTCTATTGAATCTATAATTTTTTTGTTTATTTTCCTAGGCACTTATACCCTGCCTGATCGAGACCAGAGCTAGTTTTGTGAAACTAACGAGTTCTGACGGCCACACTACACCCACTCCACTGCCATACGACGTCTGTTACCAAAGGCTAGGTTTTATCATTCTTAATATGCTTACCGATACCTTACAGCAGTTATTGGTACTGTACTGCTAGTAGGATTGAACAGACTCTTCTTCGGCTATTATGCTTTACTCTCTTTACTACTCATCCTTTTTAATACACCAAGTTCTCTCCCCTGCCTCTTCAGATTCCTTTTCCCACTACTACTCCATCTTATTGAATTACCTATCTCCTTTATCCTTATCCTACCACACAATCACCACCCTTACCTGTATCTGCTTCACAGATACTGCTCTTGTCATTCCCTATACGTTTTATTGCTTGCCGGCTAATATTTCGAGACTTGTGTGTGTTTATGTATTGCAGATCCAGATCCAGTGATAAGAGGCTTTGACTGGCGCTGCATCTACTTCCCTATTCACGCTACCACCTATACCATCCCTTCACTCTACTAGTACCAAGCCACCCTATCACATCACTCTAACACATACTCACTTACCCCTCTACCAATAACCGTAGATCCTAGGAGGTGACAGACCGTAAGAGGTTATCCTTTACCCAGCTCGAAAATGCAGTTATGTAAGTCGTCTTCTTGTTCTAGCTACGATTATGTCCAGAGATCGATTTGAAGAAGCTCGATATTGCTACTGTACTGCCTCATATGACCGGTTGGATTGCCCGTCCCTCTTATGTTATTATATGACTATGGTTTTGTTTCTGACCCACTTACTATGGATTAGGTTATTGTATGATCAAGGCTTTTTAGAGATTGTATCTATTCAGTTGATCATAAAGAGAGAGAAATTCTTAAGATATGGCTCGGGGATCACCGACTCCTGATTCGATGGAATGATAGTTGTAACGGCCAATGCTATGGGCAAGACTTCGTAGTAAACTGATGTAGGGCTAAGTATGTTTATGCCAAAGGATGATAAGAAGTTTGATAGACAGAAAAGACTGAGGTTTTTGCATGTTAGAACCATACCGACTGGTTTTCATCTACGAGTTAGAATGCAATGAGTCTCGAATCCTGCAGCTCGTATCAACTGAATTAAGCGCTTGTGGCTGCAACGATGTTGTGTAGTGATAGGCGCTGCACTTTTTAGTCTTAACGTATTGCTATAGACGTTCATGTCTCAGCGTCGCGTAGGTCCATAATATGATTCTATGTGATTTTGTTTCGAGAGGCTGGGGAGACGATCCCAATGTTTTTATGTGACGCTAAGTGACTTAGCATTGTAGAGAGTATATGGTCGCCTACCATACCACAGGTGTTTAGCTCTAGCACTGGTCTATAATAGATTACAGAGCTAATGCAGTAAACAGACAGCATGGAAGAGCAGGAGCGTGAATTTTATCTAGAATATGCCTCATTAGCCAGGCATTCTATCGCCAGTTAGTCTGGCTAAAAGTCCAGTTCAATAGTAGGCACTGAAAGACTTAGCTGAGAGGACTTCTAGACTTAAAGATGCACAGAATATCGAGAGTAGATACGGCACATAGCAGCGACCCGCCTCTATAAGGTCCTTTTCCCCTGACATCAGCCAGAAAATTGCACCAGAGAGAGGCGAGTCTCTAGGTTCTTTCAGCTAGTTCTTGAATTCCTGTCTATGAAGCTATGTTACATTATTTATTACAGTTCATACTAAGTATTACGGATTGTAGTAAATACCTGACTCTTTTAAAACCCCCGCCCTTCCAGCCTTCCTGGCTAGTATGGCTTTAGGTTGTATATATCTTTATCTTGTAACTAATCGTTGTTGTTCATCTTTGTATCTTGATCTAATCATGTATGTTTTCACAATTATAGTTATTTGAATGGTTATTACTTTGGTCATCGATCTGGACTAATCGAATAATTTTTATATGAATCTTTATTCTTGATTTTTTTATTGTATGATACTGTCGCATTTAGCGTACTCCATTGTTAATTTAATTGCGGATATTGTGCATTTCAATGGTTGTGATGTTGATCTCATTTTAATTTGGGTATATGTCATGTCATGGATACAATCAAGAGTAAAACACTCTTTAAAAAAACGTCTCTACCATATGGGAGTCTGTCGATTTTCGCCGGCTTCACCCTCGCCACCTTTTTTCGCAATCATGATCTTTCTTTCTAATCGCCTCTTCCGCCATTTAGAAATAATTTTGATCTCGCTATAATTTGTATATGTTATGTTTTTAAAACATGTGTATACTAGCTTTATTATCTAAGTAATTCTACTTAAGGGTATGCACATCAATTTAGGACGATCATTTATCATGTCAGGGATTTTTTTGTGTGGTACATCGTTATTGCTTTTATTATTTTTGGAAATCGCTCAATCATCACACTTATTATCCCTACTTCCAAATTTATTTTCGTGTCGTTATCGTTGTTACTTTATTATGTATTATGGTCGCTTCGAATTGTGTTAAGCTTGCTATGAGTGTTTCTAACATCGCAGTTTGACGTATCAACATTGGTGGTATGATGTGCTATGGGACTCGTGTTTCATTTGGGTTATCAGATACACCTTTAATGGTTCTTATGGGCTTCTTGTGATGTATTGGGTTATTGTAGGATTGTGGTGTTAATTTCTCCTGGATCTGGTTGTTGTGGTTTTGCGTGTTTGGGTGTTCTGATATTGATTGATTTCGTTTTCTATGGTTTTAGGTGAAGTTAATTTTATATCTACTAGAATTATTCCAATCGTTAGTGACAACCGCGCCGCTGATAAATCTAATACTCTATGGGATTTTCTTTGTTTGTTTTCTATTAGTCTAGGTTCGTGTATTGGTCACGTTTTGGGATCACTCGTTAACTTCTCGTTGTCATGCGGTAACCATCGTCGTTTGTTATGTTATATGTTTTTCAGGGGTGATGATACTACCAGATTCGGTAGAGACGAGTTGTATCTTTTGTTTTGATTAGTACAACTCTTTTTGGGTTTGTACTGATAAGTTGTAGTCTTTGTAGAACCTCTTTAGATATTCTAGTGTTTCTGTTGTTCCTGTTATGTGTATATGCTGGTTTGCTGTTCGTTTATGGAAGAGTGTAGGACCGTGGTGTTTATAGTGTTATCGGAGAGTACTGGTCCATGAACATGGGATGTATGCATGTGTTCATTTTTCGCTAATGTGCTGTACACGTGTTTGGTTGCGTAATATGGTATGGGAAATTGTTGCAACAGATCACTGTGTCTGATCTCATGCATGTCAAGGTTGTTAATCTAATTCAGTCGGTTTGTATCCCTGTTGATATAGTTGTCTGACTGTGGGTTAGCAAGAGAGATGGAAGAACCCCATATTCTCTTTTGTTAGTGTATTGATATCATGTGGCTGGCACATGATTTGCTGGTTATAATACCTAAGTAGGGGTTGCTCAGCACTTGGTTTGGTACATTTTAGTATCATATCGGCCTGATTGTGCTCTTGGAAAGTAGGATTTATGCTTATGTCGTGCGTTCGTGAATCCTCATTACAGCCGGCTTATTTTTATGATGGGCTTGTTTTTATCCTATGTTAATACTCATCTTACTTTTTAATATTTGATGAGACCTTTGGCTTAAATGTTATAACTTGCATGATCCTTGAGTCGGTAACACTTTTGGTGTTATTCCTGAGCTCTCTATGAATGTTCTAAAGTCTGCTGTCTAGTCATGGATGTCTATGATGCTTTGGCTTTCTGTATGGTTAATCGCTGACTTTATTGGCAGCTATGAAGGGGAGGGTTATAGGATGCCTGGCTGATATCTGTATGTTTACATCTGGCGTAGGACTTTGGTTTCTATTTCGTATAGCGTTGCGTGTGTTATTTATTGATCATAGTAAACCCCAAAGGTTTCCCCAAAAGTTTCTCCATAGGGACGATACTTGCACCAAAGGTTTCTCACAGGGACGATCCTTGCACTTTCGTAACGTTTGGGACGAAACATGCAATTTGACCAAACTTTAAGGACGATTTATGCAATTTACTCTTAAAATAATAATGTAAATATATGGATACAAACAATTTAAGAGGTTGTATGCACTTGATTAGACTTTGGGCACTTTCAAGTTTCAACATATTTGGTACGTTCCACCCATTCTCTTTTACTGAATTATGCTAATCCTAGCTCCACGAACCACGTTTATAAACTAAAGAGATGTCTTGTTAATTGTAGTTTAATCAACCACCTCAAAAAGTGGTTGATGATAACGACAAAAGGATGGCTTGGGTACAGCAATTGATGCATGTCCTATAAAAACATCCTAAACATAGCCCCAAGGGCCATGTTAAGCAAAACTCTTTATTATACTAACCAACTAAGCTGAGATAACAGAGCCAAATCGACCAATTTACAAGTAGATGTGTCAAAATTGCAACCTCTAGTACACTCATAGAAGATGAACATAAATAAAGAAATGACTTACAGCTCATTTGCAGCATACAACTGGGCTTCATCTTTTGGCATACTGCATATATCAGAAGGAAAAACAGAACTTTAACTCACTGAAATAGTAAAACTACCAAAGACAAGATTAGATGAACCATAATTACCTGTAAAAAATATAGAATAAAGTATTTAACTGGAACTTCGACAAATATCCTTGCTGAAAATACTCCAACAGATATCACAACAAATTAGAATTTCCACAAAAAATTCAAAGTGAAAACAAAATACTGGCCGGCCAACTCACACTAGGAACAGGTGCTTGTTTGGCATAGTAACATTGCGGGACGGTGAATTCTGGAGCTCCTTTTGTAGGCTCATCCAACCATGGAGAACCAAATGTCTTGTGAAGATTTTCAGCCGAATTTAGATTCAGACCAAGTGTTGTCAAATCAATTCCAAGTGCAAGAGACGTTAAATCAGGATCACTCATTCTTATCACACTTAATAAACCAAGTAGCCCGAATCGATCCGGGGCAGCTTGGGCAGCCTGCATTGACTTCATCCCCTGATCCCTATATGACTGACTGCCAGTAAATACTTGCTGCAGCCGGAACTGAGATTGATTTTGTTGCTGTTGGTATTGCTGAAAAAGTTGATCATATGAACCACTGCCCGAGACTGTGTTTGGAGAGTTCAAAGGTCTTAAACCTACGCCTGGGGTTCCACCGCCCTACAAAAATATCTCAGTCTAAATAATGTTACATTACACCAACAATCTAGACAACAAAATTAGTTACTACTTTTGATCATGCGAGGATCTTAACAAGAAAAAGTAAATCTTGCCATCAAGAGAACAGAAATATAATGACAACAATTAGGTCAAACTTGTGTTTTGCTTGCCTCATAATTTCTTCTTGCTACGAACATATAAGGTATGCCAACTATGTACCTTTTTACTAGTAGTCTAGCACAGAGACTTTATGCTATTGTAAATTAAATCAAAATATTAGATATTCAACTACGCCAATTAGATTTAATGATAATTTGGGACAAGTCCCAACTGGCTCACGACTGTTTTCTAAAAAGTAAAGTTGAGTTAGCCTAGTCTTAATCATTTCGTCTAGAGGTTGCAGTTTCAGCCCATTTGCTCATGAACGGAGCAGGTTGAAAGTCGCCCAAAGTTATATATATATATATTTTTTATGTTAGATTCAGCTAATTAATTATATTATAGTTTTTGTAATCATATCTAATGCATTGAATAGGTTGCCTATACAAAAAGCTTCATATAAATGGACAAAAAGGAATTTTGAACAACCCACCCCTAGGTCTGTCTAATCATAATAACTTAACCAAGGCACATGTTGCAAAGGCAAAACAAGTGAGGATACCTGCGAGTGAAAGGATGAATGTGATCCTTGAAACATATCTGAACCATGCAAGTGAAGCAGATCCTGATTATTTGCAGATGAAAAGACACCGCTGCTACTGATTGATGGAACATGTTGCTGCTGTGGCCGATGAGATGAAAATGTTCCTCCTAAGTTGAATCCAGAAGACCTTCCTATCTGCAAAACAAATTACCAGTTAAAGATAGGACCTCAAAAGTGGCATAATGAGATCCTTAAAAGTGGGCTCACAGAGAAATGTGGCGACTGCATCATTGACACAGTGTTGTCATGAAGCTGATCCTTTTGCTGCAGATCCATAGCATACTCAGCATTGCCACCTGAACAGTATCGCATAGCCAGTCAATAACATGGAGATCATACAATAATATTGTCGAGTTAAATTCATTTAGAGACAAAAAAATAATGCCTCTAAAAGAAGTTACTACAAAATGTGTTGCCACCTTTGAATCCTGGTAGGGCAGGGAAATCTTCATTCTGGATGCTAAATTCCTGGTTTTGCTGAACAATGGGACTAACACCAAGACCTTGTTTTCGTAACGAACCTGTAAATTTGGATTAAAGAACAAGAAAATGAGTAATAAATCACTGGATTGAGATAAACAAGGTAAATTGCACTAAATAGCTACATACTTTGCACTAGATCTTTAGCATTTGGTAGTTGGTACCAACGATAGAACTGATGACTTGCTAAGCAGGTTGCTAGTCACTTTTAATAATTCGTTACTTTGAGGTAGATGCCGATGCCCATATGGGATTAGGGGTGGGAATAAACAGGTTAGGGTTACGTCTAAACAGGTCGACCAGTTTAACAGACGGGTCATGTTTGACCTGTAGCTAAAAGGGTCAGATGTGAATTTTTCGAAAAGTGTAAAATCATTTTAATGCTGTAAATCATTATGTTTATTTACTGTAATTTAGTTTTAATACAAACAGGAAATAAAACCCTCAACCACCTTTTGAACATCGTTCGTTCTCGCCACCAGCAACAACCGCCGACCACCGCTTGACCATCGTCGACCACATCTGACCAGTTTCCCTTGTTCTCTGTTAGATCCCT